>PVJA010053511.1:0-11994 GCA_004027025.1 Myocastor coypus
TTTTTTTTTTTTTTTTATGGCCGGCTCAGCCCGCCCCGAGGGCAGGACTGGTGCAGCATGTGGTGCAGGGGATCGAACCGCGGTCCCTGAAGCCACCCAAGCTTTCCCAAGCAGGTGCTTTAGACCACTGAGCCATTCTGCCAGGCCCAATTTTATTTATTTATTTATTTATTTATTTTGAGGGACTGGGGTTCGAACTCATGACCTTGCCAGGCAGGCATTGTGCCACAGAGCTATCTCCCCAGCCTGTAGATTTCTAATTTTAAAATAGTACACAATGCAAGCTTTTCATCTACAATCTCATTCTTACAAAAAGAATGCCAACTGTCATGGGAACAGGTTCTAATCTGCATAAGCAAAGGGATGCTCAGTTACTACACACGGTGTTGCCTCATCCTTATGCCAAGTACGTTAATGCAACCCAGTCCCACGGGGGGGAAGAATGTCCTAGGCTGTTTGACGACAGCATTCTTGGGAAGATGGTAGACGCAGGGTGGGGAGCGCAAGACACCCAAGTGGAGGCATGTAGCCTGTGGCCGCCACGGGCGAGTTCTGCCGGGACAGCCCGCTCTCCAGCCTCCAGTCTCCTCTCGCTTCTCAGGAACCACTGTGATTTAGAACGCCTTCTGTTTCGCAGATCGTGGTAGGAACAGCTCTCAGATTTCAACTCCACCTCAACTTTCTTCTAAAATGAAGCACATTAAGCAAGAGATGGCCAAAAATCACCTCCAGTTTGTGCGTTTTGAAGCCACGGACCTACACGGAGTGTCTAGATCCAAGACCATCCCGGCATATTTCTTCCAAGTGAGTTTTACATACAGTCATAACCAAACGCAATTTCATGACCATTAGCAAGCAAATGGTCCTTATGATTTGTCCTTATTTTCTTGTAATCCACACAACAATTCAAGCTGAAAAACAATAATTTACTTTGTGTTTCCCCTCGTCCCTCTCCAAACACATTATTGCTCCCCAAGGAGCTTAACACACTCTCAGCTCTCAAAGAACAACTCCCGTACCCAATAGAAATAGAAAGTCAATTAAGACTAGTAATCGTAGCCCTTCTGCCTTGAATAAATTTCCTCCACAGCATTCTATTCTTATTGCAATTATGAAGATTGCATTTTATTTGACATGAGAAAATTCCAACACAAGACCCAAGAGCAAACATGAAAGGGAAAATGATTAAATAGAAATAATTTTCTGGATTAAAAAAAAAAACAAAAAAACAACATATCTCTGTCAGCCGTAATTCTGATAGAAAATGCCCTACTTTTGTTAGATGACTGAATGAATTTTTTTTCTTTTTTGTCTTTTTGAGACAGGGTCTCGCTATGCAGTTGAGGCTGGCCTTGAGCTCACTTTTGTAGCCCAGGCTGGTCTCGAACTCGCACCGATCCTCCTGCCTCAGCCTCCCGAGTGCTGGGATTACAGGCATGAGCCACCACGCCCGGCTGACTGAATGAATATTAAGATCTTGAAAATAATGTCAAAAAACATTGCATTTTGTGATGTGTTTTAAGATTTGCTAAGATTTTAAGGGGCCAGATGATATGTTATTTTAATAACTAATTTGTTGTGATATTGAAACATGAAAATTTTAAGAAGGTATGTCAGCAGGATAAAAGAAAGTAGTAGACTTAAGCATTTGTTACACTTAACTACTTTTAGAATGGCATGCTTTTATTATTTTAAGATCAAATTATAATTTTTTTTTTTGTCTTTTTGAGACAGGGTCTTGCTATGCAGTTCAGGCAGGCCTTGAGCTCAGTTTTGTAGCCCAGGCTGGTCTCAAACTCACACCGATCCTCCTGCCTCAGCCTCCCGAGTGCTGGGATTACAGGCGTGTGCCACCGCGCCCGACTCTGTGTCAAAGTTTTATTCAAGTCCTAATAATATGACCCATGACATTACTTTCATTCCCCTATGTAATGTCTTTATAAAGTAGAACTTACTATGCCATCTACACATGTTCAAGATAGATGTAATTTTGTTTTTTGAGACATGATCTTGCTCCATAGTTGAAGCTGGTGGACCCGGCAGGATTCTCAGTGGTCTAAAGCGCCTGCTTAGGAAAGCTTAGGCGGCTTCAGGGACCACGGTTCGATCCCTGACACCACATGCTGCACCAGCCCTGCCCTCAGGGCAGGTTGAGCCGGCCATAAAAATAGTTGAAGCTGGTCTTGAACTCATGGTGCTCCTCCAGCCTCCCCCTTGCCAGTGTGGGAATTACAGGCTCTGGACTTCCCTTCTCTTCTCCGCACCCTGTCTGACTCTCCCTCGTGCTCTACTTCCCATTTGCAAAGGATTCATCGGCTCACACCCCCCGCCCCTTTTTTTTTTGGTGATCTTTAACTTATTACACTGTGGGGCCGGCCAGATAGCTCAGCTGACTAAAGCACCTGCTTAGGCAGAGCGCAGCCTCGGGCATTCAATCCTAGCTGTGCTGTGCCTGCCCCGCCTCTGGGGCACGACTGAGGCCGCAGTTGAGACCTGGTGTGGTGGTGCATGCACCTGTAGTCCTAGCGCTTGGCAGGCTGAAAACAGAAGGATCACTACGAGTCTGATCTGTGTAGTGAGACCCTGTAGACCCTGAAGACCCCGTGTCAAATACATAGAATTAATTAATTACACTGTGGCTTTCTCAGAAAAAGGAGACCATGTGATATTTAATCTTACGTGTTTTATTTATTTTGCTTACCGTTGTCTCAAGGAGCACCTACTTCCCTACAAGTGACTAAGATTCATCCTTTGTTTTTTTTTATTTTTTTAATTTTTATTTATTTATTTATTTATTTTTTTAGATTCATCCTTTGTTAGGGCAGCACAGCAGTCTACTGTACCCCACTTTTGTCTCCGCCCACGTCTATTGATGGACGTGGAGGCTACTTCCAAGCTTTAGTTAGTACGAGAAGCACATGGAAATCTCTCAACCAATTCACAGTCAGGGTGTGGCTTTTGTTTGAGACAGGGTCTCTCAATATACTTCAGCTGTGCCTGAACTCATGTCGCTCAGGCTGGCCCTAAACTCACGGGTGATCCTTCTGCCTCAGCTTCCTAAGTGCGAGGACACTAAATATGGGCCACCACCTCCATCTGTACTGTCTTTGCTCTACCCCAAGGGTGATGGTTACTTAAATTTAATCAAGACACCTTGGGTTCTTTTTCTCATTGATGTAATTGAAATATGACAAAATATTGTAGAATTCAAGACTAATTCTTGGGTTACTGCAAAAGGCAACCTTTATTGTGGTTCAAATTTCAGTTGTTTAAGGTTTTCAATTATTCGGCAAGAATTTTTACTAGTTTTATTTTATTTATTTTTTTAAAAAGAATTTTATTTATTTTATTTATTTTCTTGTTTCAGAACTTTTTTTTTTTTTTTTTTTTTTTTTTTTTTTTTTTTTTTTTTTTTTTTTTTTTTTTTTTTTTTTTTTTTTTTTTTTGACTTTTGGAGACAGGGTCTCACTGTACAGTTCAGGCTGTACCTGAGCTCAGTTTTGTAGCTCAGGCTGGTCTTGAACTCTCACCGATCCTCCTGCCTCAGTCTTCCGAGTGCTGGGATTACAGGCGTGCGCCACCACACCTGGCTGTGTTTCAGAACTGTTGTTTGTTTGTTTATTTATTTATTTTTATGGCTGGCTCAGCTTGCCCTGAGGGCAGGGCTGGCGCAGCATGTGGTGCCAGGGACCGAACCACGGTCCCTGCAGCTGCTTAAGCTTTCCTAAGCAGGCTCTTTAGACCACTGAGCCAACCTGCTGGGCCCTTTTATTAGTTTTAGAATGATCCACATTGAGGCGTGAAGTTGCTTCAGTGTCTTCCATCTATTGAAAATTAGATAATTATTGTCAGGAGCAAGAGCTGTCCGCATCTACCTGTGCATTCTGTATCACTAATAGAAGCAGTTTGAATGTTCCATGTTTAAAAACTACTGAGGACAATGACAGTATATTAGGAAAAGGTGCCCAGGGACGTATGGATCAAGTAGGCCAGAGAAGCGTGGCTTTGCTTGTGGCCCTCAAATGTGCGGAGGACTTTATTTTTTGTGGAACCGGGGATTGAACTCAGGCCCTTGCACTTGCCAGGCAAGTGCTTATTCTACTGAGCTATCTCCCCAGTCCCCCAGAAGGCTTTTGAATTGAAATGGAAACCAGTTTCTCTCTGCTTGGCCATGGGAACACTGAGGGGATTTGAACTGCAGGAACTGTGACAAATTTCAGGAATTAAATATCTGATCCTTCCCTTCAGACACATGGAGAGTTAATATGCAGATGCGCAAGCTAACCATTTATATGAAGAAAGAAAAATACCGTTTCTGTGGTGAATATTTGAGTTAAACAATCCCCTACTGAAGTTCTTGCTCTGAGATCCCACTGTGTATGTGTGTGTGTGTGCATTTATAAACTGATATGAATAAGTTCTTGAGGAATTTGAAAAACTGAGTAGGCACCAAAAATTGCCTGTCATTCAGCTTTATTGCTGATAAAAGCGGTTTTGGCTGAGTCAGATCTAATTGGATTTGAAAACATGTGCAGTGACGGTGGAAAGAGCGGGAGGCGGTGATCCCCGGGCCACCTGGGGACCCGCTCCTTTTCTCCATTGGCACCAACCCTCCTGGCAGCCCGGCCCTTGGAGATCTGAGAGTAGCACAAGAAACCAGGCTGGCTGGCAGAAGGTTAGGGTGTTTTATTAGCTTCACGAAGCTCACGAGCATTGTGCAAAGCTCATTTTACGGTCGGGGCCTCTTCTTCACCCATTAACATCACCTTGAACACGGGAAGCTTGGTTGATATTCCACACGGTTCCCAGAAATGGCTTTGTTTCTCTTCGATTTTGTAACCTTGTCACCTCCCTGCTGTGTGACACACCGCGAAAGTTAAATAAATGGCCACATCCTCTGGACCCTGGCTGCACACAGCTAGAAAGAGCCTCAGCCAGGGCCTCCCTGGATGATTTTATTTTGTAGATACGGACACCAAGTTCACACCCAGGGAGTTGCCAAGCTGCACCCCAGCAATTACTAAAAGTGCTACGACTTGAGGTTAGAACTGCGGACAAATAGTTCATGATGACTTGGAGGTCGGAACATTTTGGAAACTGTAACTCTGGAGGCAGAGGTCCACAGTCACAGACCAGTTCTCTGAGGCTCTGGGAGACAGCGAGGTCGTTAATTCTGAAGTGGGCTGTGACACTGAGTAGAGAGCAGAGTGAAACCGTGCTGTCAGCCTGACCCCGGTCAGCTTTCTGACAAAGACTGAGGAGTCAATCTTGGCTGCCGAGAAGTTTGAGAGCTAATGCGTGCTGGGATCCAGCAGAGCATGGCCAAAGCACGAGTGTGCTGGTGTCTCTTGATAGGCTACAGCCTTTGTTTTGGACATGGACCCTGGGGTGAGAGGGCAGGTTGCAGCGAGTGGATCTACGTACTACACCCGTCACAGTATCATGCTATGAAACCCAACCTAGATTCTCATGGGGGTGGTGGTGGATGGGGGAAGGGTCAGTGCCCAAGACAAATGGGGCACGTGGCCATGGTAAACATTATTCAGCGCACAAAGAAAGAGATCTTTCAGCAACGTGAATGGATCCAGAGGACGCCAAGTTACACGGGCATCAATCAGACACAGGAGGACACGTACCATGTATTATTGTATGTTGTGATCCGGAGCCGAAAGGAGTGACGAGAAGACCCGATGAATATAGCTTCAGAGGTCTCACTGACATGTGTCTCTCTCGAAGTGAGCCCAGAACTCCAGAAGCATCTCCTTTTTATTTATTTGTTTTTTGTCTTTTTGAGACAGGGTCTCGCTATGCCATTCAGGCTGGTCTTGAGCTCCCTTTTGTAGCCCAGGCTGGTCTCGAACTCACAGCGATCCTCCCGCCTCAGCCTCCCGAGTGCTGGGATTACAGGCATGCGCCACCATGCCTGGCAGCATCTCCTTTTTATTTAGGTCATACAATAGAAGAATTACAGGGACCAGAGGGGATAATCACCAACATCTCAAGTCAGGGTGGAGACATCAATCAGGGTCAGCTGTTGCCCCTTGTTAAATCCTAGTTTTCTGAAATCCCTCAGTAACAGAGTACAACCCACCCTAAGCTTTGCTTATTGTTCTTTGCTTCTTTAAGATGCTCGTTTCTTATCTCTACCACATATTCTTTCTTGTATTGGGACACTCAGGACGGTTGGTCTAAATGTAGAACAGAAGATGGGGACAAATGGAAGGGAGCGCACAGAGGGCATTTGGAGCATGGGCACTGGAACACACGTAGGCCGGGGTCATAAGTTCATCACTGTGGTTCATACATTCGTATATTTTATGAATAAGTGGAAGAATTACGCTAGAAGGTTCGACCATAATGATGTAACGCTCAGCTGAGGAAACAGTACTTATCCCAAGTTGATCAGTACATCTTAGAAATATGGGCGCAATTATTTCTATGTCCCATAAATATGCACAATTAAAATAAATCAAAATGTAGCTTTCCTGGGATTTTAGCAACTAAACCATAAAATAAAAAAGTACTTTACAAAGTACCTTTGATGATGGTGATTTTGGGTACTTTCATAAAGCTCTTTTTTTTTTTTTTTTGGCAACAAGCAGATTTCCTTTATCATTAAATACACATTTATAAATGTTTTATAGCTGTTTGTCATATCTAGGAGCACATAAAACCTTCAAGGCTTAAAATTCTCACCGTTGATAAAGATGCCTTTGGAGATTTTATTCCGAAATATCGCGTCTCATTAACAAAGCTCTTTCTCAGCTCTTCTGCTTGCGTTAGTTAATTTCTCTTTGTCTTTCTTTAGGAAAAAGTGACCCAGGGCGTCTTCATGCCCCGCGGCTACCTCGAGGTGATCCCCAACCTTAAGGACGACGAGGTGAATCACATCAGAGCCACTTGCTTCAACAGCGACATCGTCCTGATGCCGGAGCTCTCGACCTTCAGGGTGCTGCCCTGGGTGGAGAGGACGGCTCGAGTCATCTGCGACACGTTCACGGTGACCGGGGAGCCTCTGCTGACCTCGCCCAGGTACATGGCCAAGAGGCAGCTGGGCCAGCTGCAGGACGCCGGCTTCTCCCTGCTCTCCGCCTTCATCTACGACTTCTGCATCTTCGGCGTACCCGAGGTGATCAACTCCAAGGCGGTATCTTTTGCTGCGTCGACCTTCCTGTACAATCACGACCAGCCCTTCATGCAGGAACTTGTGGATGGCTTGTACCACACTGGGGCCACCGTCGAAAGCTTTTCCTCTTCTACCAGGCCCGGTCAGATGGAACTCTGTTTTGTGCCCGAATTTGGCATCACTGCGGCCGATAACGCATTTACCCTGCGAACAGGTGTCAAAGAAGTAGCCAGGAAATACAACTACATCGCCAGCTTTTTCGTGGAGACCGGCTTCTGCAACTCGGGAATTCTGTCTCACAGCCTCTGGGATGTCAGTGGGAAGAAGAACGTCTTTTGTGGAGGTTCTGACGCCGAGCCGCTCTCGGTGCCCGGAAAGAAGTGGGTGGCTGGACTTCTGAAGCACTCCGCGGCCCTCAGCTGCCTGATGGCGCCTGCTGCCAGCTGCCGGAAGCGCTACGCCAAGGACAGCAAAGACCCGAAGGCCACCGTGCCCGCCACCTGGGGCTACAACGACAACAGCTGCGCTCTCAACATCAAGAGTCACGGTGGCAGAGGCGCCCGGGTAGAGAACAAGCTGGGCTCAGCCACTGCCAACCCGTACCTGGTGCTGGCTGCCACCGTGGCTGCGGGCCTGGATGGGCTGCAGAGCTGCGATGACGCCGCGGCCGCGGCAGCGGACAGCTCAGAGCTTTGCCAGTTCCCGCTGGCCGAGATCCCTCTGAAACTGGAAGATGCGCTTGTGGCCCTGGAGGAGGACCAGTGTCTGAGACGCGCCCTGGGAGAGACGTTCATTCGCTACTTTGTCGCCATGAAGAAATACGAGTTGGAAAATGAAGAAACAGATGCAGAGAGAAATAAATTCTTGGAGTATTTTATTTAGAGTAGAACCCTTAATTTTTCCTTTTGAGAATTTCTTCTCAAGTAGATAGGCAGCTAATCTATCAGCAGTGAAGATCAAACTTGCGTAATTAACCGCCAGCCTGGCCCTGCTTACCGTCGCTGTCTTGCTGTCTCCACGGGATCTTGGTCCCATGAAGTGTGGTTGCTGGGAGCGTTCTGGAATGGATACAAATAATAAAAGCCGCGGAGAAGCCGTCGTGTGCAGGTCCTAGAGCGCCTGTCACCCGGCCGTCTTTTCCTTGGTGTTACGTTGATATTCACAGGAATGCTGTTTGGGGACAATAAATATATTCGCGCGTGAAAAAAATAATTTAGTTTGAGAAAAGAACAATGACTGCCAAAGGGGGAAAAGTTAGTTTTTTTTTTTTTTTTCATATACTTTTAGTACAGAGTCTTCAGGGTCTCACTACACAGATCGGACTTGTAGTGATCCTATTGCTTTCAGCCTCGCAAGCCCTGGGATTACAGGTGTGTGCCACCATGCCCAGGCTCAGTCACCCTCTCAGTGCACCCCAGGGTGGGGGGGCTGGCACTGCCTGCTGGAGACTGAACCCTGGTCCCTGTACCTGTGAAAATATTTATATATAGACACAGGTTGTAACTGCCAGGGAACCAAACATGTTACTATGATCTGACCAATGGCCGCATCAGTGGGACCTGGGTAGAAGCGTCATTATAGTCCTCCCACATCTACCCTGCCTTGCAAAACTAGCAGACATCCACCCACTACTCTGTGCGTGTTTCTCCACTGTCTCTTAAAAGGATCAAGGCCTTCCAAGTTGTGATGTCCTTGAGAAGCAAATCTCCAAGAACCGGAATTAGGGCTGGGCGTGATGAGATCAGATTATGGAAGTGAACCGTCTTTCCAAAGCAATGCCCTGTACAGAAGTGCGAGGTACAGCATGGTGCAGAGTCAGGGCCAGGGGTGTGTGGGCCGGGGGGACGCCTGCATTTTTTGTGTGTTGTCTTCTGCTATACTTCCAGGGGAATGCAAGACTCGGATGAAAAACAGACAATGGAGAAGTTTTAGAACCGTGCATTTTAAGAAAAAAAGCTGTCTTTTTTTTTTTTTTTCTTAGCTTCAAACACTATTTTTGAAAACTTTTTATGGGCCTGAAAAGGATGCTTTTGAATTTCTTTGAAGAAATTACTTTCTTATTTTCATTTACCATAATTGTTCTAATCAAAGCTTAGGGGAGAATGTGATTACTGCATTTAAAGTTGGTTATTAAATGAGTACACATAAGAAATGTAAATTAAAAGCCATAATGTTTTAAGACTAAAAACTAAAACGTTAGTGTCATCCTAAGAAGCTGCTTTTTGCAAGGGCATTCATTTCATAATCCAAAATTTCATTTTGTCGCAGATGAATAACAATGAGCCTTCAAATGATGAGCTCGCAGGGGAGCAAACATCTAACAACTTTCATTTGAATAAAAGTTGAAATATGCAATTACCTTTGAATTTGTCACTAACAAAGAACTATCTAGGCCCCCGTGTAACGCAGAAGAGAGGCCAGCATGTGGATGACATAGTTTTTGCCTCTAACCACGACCAGTGGGTACAATGCTTCTATGGGATCTTCTGGTTCTCTCTATGTAGTGGTTTGCATTAAGTTTCCTAATTAGCTTGTTAGTTCCAAGCATGAGGGACACACATCTTACTGACATATGTCAATGTTTCTTGTGCCTTTGAAGGTGTTTTAGAGTTTAATGCATAATCAATGAATTAATGCATTATGGAGCACATAGCATATTATATACCACACAGCATATCCACAGGGAGATATGTGGGACCTTTCAAGAGCTTTCTTGTTTGTGGAATTCCTTTCCTGTGGACTCCTAGGGTAGAAGTTGAACATCACCTTTCTTTTGCAATTAAGACATAAGACTCTGTCAGTCAGATACAGTTATGAAAACCCACATAGGCAATTTAGGAAAAGATGTTATCTGGGGGGGGGGAGAGAGAGAGAGAGAGGGAGGAGAGACAGAGAGACAGAGACAGACAGAGAACAGAAGGAGGAGAGACAGAGAGACAGAGACAGACAGAGAACAGAAGGAGGAGAGAGAAAAGAAGGAGGAGGAGAGAGACAGAGAGAGAGAAAGAGAGAGAAAGAGGGAGAGAGGGAGGGAGAGAGGGAGAGAGAGACAGAGAGAGAAAGAGGGAGAGAGAGAGAGGGAGACAGGGAGAGAGACAGAGAGAGAGAGAAAGAAAGAGCGAGAGAGGGAGGGAGAGGGAGAGAGAGAAAAGGAGGAGAGACAGAGAGACAGAGACAGACAGACAGAGAGAAAAGAAGGAGGAGAGAGAAAAGGAGGAGAGAGAAAAGAAGGAGGAGGAGAGAGACAGAGAGAGAGAGAGAGAGAGAGAGAGAGAGAGAGAGAGAGAGATAGAGAGAGAGAGGAAAGAAACAGCAAAAGCAGTCTCTACTCCAGGCAATTCCAAGGGTGACAGCAGGGTTGGGGGTTGTGCTGGCCCAGGGGCTGGCACCCTGGGGTGTGGCCGTGGGTGTTGCCCAGCGGTGCTGGCTGGAGAGGTCTCTAGCACCATCAGGCAGAGCTTCTAGACCTCAGTTTCAGGCGCTCTCAGATTCTGTGAACTACCGAATATCTTTCAAGTGAATTCCTGTCCTTCTCCTTAAAGCAGCTCAACTTTTCGAAAAGAGATGATGAGAAAGCATTATTTATAAGGATACGAAGAGCAGAAAAGCAGTGGGAAGAAAGGAAAAAGAAAGGCGAAGAATCCTCTCTCATGGGAAAACAAGGACAACTTATTTATTTATTTATTTATTTATTTAGTCTTTGGGAGACAGAGTCTCGCTATGCAGTTGACGCTGACCTTGAGCTCACTTTTGTAGCCCAGGCTGGTCTCGAACTTGCACCAATTCTCCTTCCTTGGCCTCCCGAGTGCTGGGATTACAGGTGTGCGCCACCACACCGGGCAACAAGGACAATTTAAGCCCGTGTTAAGCTTAGATTAAACCAATGTATATTCAACTCCCTACATGCGACGCCCACCACATGAGTGCTTTCTTTTTTTTCTTTCTTTAATTTTATTTGTTTATTTTTTTTCTTGTTTCAGAACCTTTGTTTGTTTATTCACTCATTTTTATGGCTGCCTCAGCCCGCACCGAGGGCAGGGCTGGCGCAGCATGTGGTGCCGGGGATCGAACCACGGTCCCTGCAGCCGCCTAAGCTTTCCTAAGCAGGCGCTTTAGACCACTGAGCCATCCTGCCGGGCCCCAGAGAGTGCTTTCTTATTTACCACCTTCACTGATGTTCTCACAACATTCTGAGCAAGGTTTGTGCTCTAGGTTATCAGTTAGAGATGAGAGAGGCAGAGAAGCAAAAGGTGAAAAGAACTAGCGGCTAGGTCCGGGCTCCCGTGCCTCAATGGAGCACCTGGTCTCCGCTCGAGCGAATGGCTTTAGCTACGCAGTGCTAGGGTCACCTCACAACGCAGCCTCTTGTGTGCCGTCATTCTGAGCCTCCGCGTAGCACGCACAGGGAGAATAATCGAGCACTTCCTTTTGCTAATATTCTATTGGAATTAGCGAGCTTTCTCAGGGCTTTCCTCAGCATGACCACAAACCAGGCTCAGCAGAGCAGATGTGGAATCGCTTAGGTAAACTGGCACCAGCCTGTTAATTATCCAGGACGCAGAGTCTCATCCTGAGGGAACATAAACCCCAAAAAGCTCTTCAGAACTTTAAGAGAAGTGAAGCTAAGAATAGCAATTCAATCATCCAGGAATTTTATATATGTTTTGAAATAAAAACGTCTGTCGACATACCTTGTACTTACTAAGGATTAGAACTGGTGCCATATAAATCATTTTGTTCCATCTAGAAAAACTTCCTTAACATTCACTGAGGACTTTTTTCACTGAGGGTGTAAAGGAGCTGGCACTTTCCCCCAGCTTCTTTTCTGATTTTTTTTTTTTTTTTTTTTTTTTTTTTTTTTTTTTTTT
>PVJA010053512.1:0-11947 GCA_004027025.1 Myocastor coypus
CCCTCCCTCCCTCCTTCCTAAATCTAATATGATTTTCAGCACACTGCCCCTCAGGATGGTGCTGTTTGGAGGGCAGATTGAGAAGAGGGCTATCAGAGCAATTCCAGTGAACCACTCTGGTATCTGACTTGTCTTGTCAAGTTGAATGACAGCTCAGTTCATGCACACCTAGATTGGTGAGTCTGAGGGCTGACACACAAACACAGCCACTGGCTTGCCCCAAGGACCCGCAGTCCAGGCACACTGCCCAGTCACGGAGAGGTTTAAGTTGCATACCTCTGCGTAGTAAGATGGTGGAGATTTAGTCTGCATTTCTTGTGGTGGGCACCCCTGGTAACATCTTTCTCTTAAATTAAGGGGCTATCCGTGACATAACTTTGCTCCCCAGAGTTGCTTTCCCAGTGTAATGCTCTGCTGGCTCTACATTCTACAATTCTACTTGAACTTTTCAGTGTTCTCGCTGAGCTCCACAGGTTCTTGTGGAAAGCAATTTTATGTGGACTTCCCAAGAATCAAGGTCTTCCCTTTTAATTTCGCCCCTTCAGGAACAAAGGCGGGGCTCCTGCATTGAGGACTTGCAGGCAGAGCTGCACTGGTTGCGTCAGATTAGAACCACTCCTGGTGTCGGGAAGGTGTGTGTGCGTCAGGAGAGCTGCACAGGGTCTCTGTTACCAAATGAAGCCCGAGGTGTTTCCTGTTCCTAGAAATGAAGAATCCCACAAGGATTCCACAGGATCAGGCTTGGCATCTGGGTGCCCAACAGCATCTCAGTCATGGATGCTTATTATATTCCTTCTACTGAACAAGTCACGAAAGATGAGGAGTAAGGTTATAAGTGCGTTTTTTCAAAACAGTGTCATATCATGTTATCATGTTTCTGTGAAAAAGAGAAGATTAAGAAGGCTGGGGACTGAAATAGGAAACAAGGCCTCAGAGGAGGATCTAGGATATAACACTGTCTGCACACAAAGGCTGAGGGATGGGAGGGAAAGCAATAGTGTGTATATGCAGATCAAGCTTGGCTTAAACATGGCTTGAAAAAAGTGCTTGTGAAGATGGAACAGATTACAACCAACATGTGGCCCATGGGGTTAATGCTGGAACACGGGGGATACGCACAGACCAGGAGGAGCAGGTGCCTGGCACAGGTCTGCTGCAGTCAGAGCCCACCACGCAGAACTTAGATGTTAACGACTGTACCTCCCTGCTGCCTGGTAAACTCAAGCAAAACCACATGCTGCCCTTTTCCTGCCCAGAGCTCAACTCTATGCGTGTTGTGGGCACATGTGACTTCTTTTTATTCTTTAGTTTTTGTGACTTCTTTTAAAAGACACACACATAAATGACCCAGTGTTCTGAGTAGCCACTGGACTAGAAAAATGTGATTGTGAGCTTGCAGGGAGCAGAGTTCCAAAGCTTTAGGAATAGGGCTCAGTTAGCACTGGCAACTTCTAGACAATGAAATGGATAGAAATATCACACACAGGAGCACCTCCGCAACTGTATCTTACCACTTATTGAGCCCCTTCCTGCTCTAGACATTTGGGGAGATTTTTAGAAATGTCTTGGTGAATGCTCCTGAATGTAAGATGTAGGTGTTGGCAGAGCATTTGGAGCAGGGAGGCTCTGAGTCCTCCCTCCTGTGTGCCCCCTAGAGAGACACTGGGCCCTCTTCCCTGGTCCAGGTTGGCAATGGACACATAGAGGCAAGAGGTGTCAAGATAGTTGCTGCTGCTTTGGGACACCAGCCAGCTCCTGGGCTCATTGCCTGCCTTTTGCATCTCCCTGGCTGGACCAAGGCCCTCAAGACACAGCTTTGCAGAATACAGGGAGAAGAATTTGGTCCACACAGATGAGTTTGTGTGGATCAGGGTGGTGGAGCTCATTCTAGGGACAACTGAAGATCCCCTCCACCAGGTTCCTTCTTGGTTCCCTCCTGAGGTGCGCCCCATCTTCTTTTTCCCAACTTTCGGGAAGAGATCATCTGCTCCTGTTGGGCCTTGATGATCCTCATCTTCCCCTCAACACTGGGCAAGGTTGTGACTGAAGGATCTAGCTTTAGATCTTCTAAGGAGGGAGAGCCTGTCCCCACCTTCACCAAAGACAGTGATAAGAGCTTCTCAGGGCTTGCTCAAGCTCCTCCCTTCAGCTCTCCGTCTCTCCTCCACCTTCCTCTTAAGATGCAGGAGAAGCATAATAATGCACTAGGCACAGAATGTGGTACAAATAGCACCAACAGACCTCTCAGGTCTTGCCTAGTCAAGGTGGCTGTGGTGGGCCCTGGAGCAGCTTCTTAGCACACGGTTTGCAAATGATGGCAAGTTATCTGTTTGTAGTTGGGAGGCAGCTTGAAACCAGGCTAGTGAGTGAGTTGGCACCCCTCCAATCTAGAGTGGCTGGAAATTCTGGATACCTTCAGCCCTGCCTGACGGGGCCTTTTACCAAAGGAGCACAAGCAGCCAGAGTGTCCTGATCACCATCCTTGGAAGGACTTCTTCCTTTGAAGTAAATCCAGGACTGCAGGGAGTGGTACCCTGAGGAGCTGAGGGCTGTTCTCATTCTGTGATAAGTGTGGTATTTTTCTTTTCCATTGTTTTAGGGTTTTGGTTATAATCTGACCTTCCTGACAATCACTTTGCCATTCAGTTATTATGCTATAGCTTTTACTTTCATTAAATACATCTAAAAATGCAGATTGCATAATGATGGATATGCCCACCTTGTGCCAGACACTTTTTGTCCATTGACTATTTTTGGTCCATTGCAAGTTGTAATTCTTTCCAGTGAACTTGAATTGTGATAAGTTACAGGTTACTTATTAACCTTGTTGATTATATTTCAGGTTTGCAAAGTGAGTTTACAATAAAGCATGGATACCCCCATCTCTCTCAAGTGTCAGTGAAGTCTGAGTAAAGTTTTACTGAGCTCAGCAGTTGTCGTGCAGGCTTCAGTAAGGCCACCGTTGTGATACAGCATTAGGATTTGGTTTAGTCTATGGTTCTCATTTCTACCAACATGGAGCCTATCATGATTATCTTCTACACATTTCCTTTCAAGAAAATAGCTGCAACTTGATCAATGATAGTAGGATTTACTATATAGTTAACCATAACTTTTTATTTTTTGGGGGGATTGAACCTAGGACTCCCACACTGAAGTATGTTCTTAGCCCCTTTTAGCTCTTCATTTCTGAGATGAGGTCTTGCAAAGTTGCTAAGCTGCTTGCCTTACACTTGAACTTGCAATCTTCTTGCCTCATTCATCCAGAGTGTTGGATTATGGGCAGGTGCCATTGTGCCCAGTTAGTTGTTACAACTCTTAAAACTTATCTGGAGTTGGACACGGAGGCTTATGTCTATAACTCTGGACTCCTGGGGGGTGGATTGTGGGTGGGGTGTACAGCAGAGCAATCTGCTCCATGCACGCAATCACCTGACCAGCAGGCTGAAGTGTAAGGTTATAGCACAAAGTCGTGTCAGGTGTGGACAGTACAGACACACAAAAGACAGAGCCAAAGTCCAGACAAAGCAAAAACAAAGGTGAGAATTTCTGCAGATTTCCTCAGAGGTGTCTTTCTTGGGCTATGGGAAAGTGCTTCCTGGTGACACAGGAAGCCTGGGAAGCCAGGGGGCAGGGCTGCCCTTCTGTCTGAGGGTCTCCTCTTTTCCTGTGTATGCAGTGCTGCATGATGACTTGGACACTGACACTCTGGATTTGAGGTAGGGTTTTAGTTTCCTGCTTATGTCTCCACATGTGTAGGATAGGGACAACGGGCATTCCCTCTGCACTGTGTCACTGGGAAGACCAAGTGACCTGGTACCAGGTATGTGTAGAGTGGTGTCAGGGGCTGTGTGGGACCACTGCCTGCTGGGCTCTTGTGGAGAAACTGCCAGCTTCCAGGGGCTGTGAGACTGTGAGCGCCAGTCCTGCATGGCTTCAGTTTCCAAATCCACTTTGAGCTCAGAACTGCCAATGCTCGAAGTGACTGAAGAGCCCAAGGTGAAGCCTACAGATTTTTACCTCTGATCTGAAGCCAGCTGTAAAGGGAGGGTCAGGACTTGCCCATGTTTGATGAAACCATGAACCCTCTGTGGACCAGGCTTCTCCTTTGTGATCTACTTCTTCTCTTCTCTTCTCTTCTCTTCTCTTCTCTTCTCTTCTCTTCTCTTCTCTTCTCTTCTCTTCTCTTCTCTTCTCTTCTCTTCTCTTCTCTTCTCTTCTCTTCTCTTCTCTTCCCTTCCCTTCCCTTCCCTTCCCTTTCCTTTCCTTTCCTTCCTTCTTTTCTTTCTTTCTTTCTTTCTTTCTTTCTTTCTTTCTTTCTTTCTTTCTTTCTTTCTTTCTTCCTTCCTTCCTTTCTCTTTCTTTCCCTTGCAGAACTGGGGATCAAACTCAGGACCTTGCACTTGCTAGTCAGGCACTTGTGCCCCTGAGCTATCTCCCCAGAGGTATCCTAGAAGTAGGACACAGAAGGGTCTGCAGTGCAGACTGCATTTTCTGAGGAAATTTTCTGTTGTCTGTCAGTGAAATGTATCTGTGAGTTTAGCTGGCAGGATGCCCTGGGGTTTGTGGTTTCTACATGCTGATGTCCTTGGCCTTTAGTCTCTGGCTTCAAGACCATTTAGATGGAGGAGCACTTAGTCACTTCTTGAACCCTCCTTCTCCTGCAGAGGCTAAAACATATTTAGAAGTTCAAGATGATCACTGAACAGCAAGAGTTGTCCCTTTCCACAACCCACTACATACTGCATAGTCAGGGCTGTGTCTTCATTATCTCCTGGGAAACTGAGATATCTTTGGTTTTGGCAGGGACAGTGGCACCAGACTCAGGCCACTCACACTGAGTTACATCCCAGAACTTCTGGAATTTTTATATAGGGTCTCACTGAGCTGTTAAGTTGTTGAGGTTAGGCTTAAATTTGTGACCCTCCTGCCTCAGCCTCTCAGAGAGCTGGTTTCATAAGTATTCATCACCAAGCCCAGATTTGATGCAATTTTATCTTTTATTTTTTATTTTGTTTATTTGTAAGTGTTTTATTTTTTGAGAAGTTTTGAGAAATTACCAAATTGCAGCACATCAAAAATGGGGACTAGTTTTAACAATTTAAAAACTTTAAATTCTAGATTTGTTTTGAAACTAAGTTCCACGTGAAACAGGATAATAACAACACAGAAATACACTACATGGCTGAAGAAGCACACTCTCGTCAAGCCTTGTCTTCTGCACAAGTTTCTTTGTATTTGCCTCTGAGAAGAGTCAAGTTGTCATTACTTGCTGGTCACCGTCAGTCATCTTACCAACAAGCTGCGGGGGAAAGTCACTCTCAGGTGTTTTTCCTGCCTGCTGGCCTCTGTGCTGCTGCACCCCAGTCCCATTGTGGTGGACTCAGTGTCTGCTGGGTCGTGGGTCGCACTTGTCCCGGGTGCCCCGTTTCCCTGGAGGAGAGTAGCCCAGAGAGCTTTGCGCATGCAAGCTGTGCTGGTAGGGATGGCTTCTCTGCTTCTTGGGGTTCGTGTCTTTCTGGTCCTGGCTTTTTGCAGTCTCCTTAGTACCCTGTTTTGGTTCATGGTCTTGCTCTTTATGGGAGGACAGTATGTTCTTAACTGTGTTAGTGAGGAATCTTTTATTTGTACCGGTAAGAGGACACTTCATCCAACCCATCTGTCCTATTGTTTCTGCTTTTGTTTTCCCACCTTTTGCCTCCTTTAACAATTCTTCTATTGCTTTCCTCTCCAGCTCCTGATCCTCTTCCATTGTGGAGAGGCTTTTGTGCAGGCAGTTCGGAGCCTCTGTCCCCTGCTGTTAAACGCGTGGCGAAGCAGGAAGGAAGTGCCCGATGCAATTTTAAAGGTGATAGAATTAATTAAAAACATCTTATATACATTGTGGCCATGTGCAGCCTTGCTATTTCATTTACTTTTCAGCTTTAAGTTTTTGTTAGTACAGGTTTGCATTATACAATAATTACATTTCTTATGCGGAGTTGGCAGCTGTTCATCCTTTTTTCCTCCCCTCTTTTCTCTGCCTCTTTGTCCCTACCATATTTGACAAAGATTTATCTATGTCTTATTTTTTTATGTTGCTTTCTACTTATATTTGGGGTTGTTCACATAAGAGAAATCACGAGCTACTTAAGTTTCTGGTCAGTGCACCCATTTTTGAAAAAAATGACACAAATAAAAGCTGGACCCAGATATAGTGGGTTTGGTCATGAAGGTAATGTTTGTAAGCCTGGCACTGATTAGTCAATACCTCCTCTAGATGGATGGAGGGAGGGCAAGGGGTAAGAGGACAGGGAAAGGATTGAGATGTGTTGCTTATGTGCCCCGAGTCCTCAGGAGGAATGTAATCACCATGTGCTGCCAGCAAAATAGATAAATAAGTAAACAAACAAACAAGCAAACAGAAAAATACCTGTCCCATCTGGAAAGGTAAATGTTTCATACAAAATGTGCGCACATTCTGGAGTTTGGAAATAGGCAGACAGGTCAGTCTGCTGAGTGATCCTGGCCACTATCCTCAACTCACTGAACCTTGGTTTCTTTGTCTCTGAAAGGGAGCTTATAGCATACTGCTGTTGACTGTTAAGTAATGCTGGAGATGTGCCAGGGGTGGTTTGGATGGGGGACCTTAGCACACTTGCTGTGTTGAGCACTGAGCAATGATGCCATTTCCACCTGTGTGAAGGTCCTCAAATGTGCTGCATAGCAAGCAACTGGGAGAAGGGAAGGGCTGGGTTATAAGTACTACTCTGTCCCAGAGGCTGTGGTTGGGGAGGAGGCCCTGTGGATGGTCTCCTGGGGGTGCTGACCACATCCAGCCTTCTTGCTCCTTAATGTGCCTGGTGAGGTAACGTTTGAATGTATTTACATTCTATACTTAATTAAGGACACTCATCAAATCCATTTGGCAACTTGATATTAAAAGAAGAACAGAGCAATCTTTATGGGAATCATCCTTTACAGAAAGATCAGGTCAAGATTGTGGAATCCGAGGCGGAAACATTAACAAAACGTCTGATGTTCTGAGAAGGGAGATTCGGGCAGGAACAAAAAGAAGGCTCCGGGTTGTCACTGAAGAGCTCCTAACTGAGGCTCTGCCCAGCCAGGCCACCCGTGAGCTGCGAGCCCATTAGGAAGGCAGCTGCCCTAAAAGAGAACCTGGTTGCTGCTCATATTTATTAAATCTGGGGAGAGGCCCCATCAATCACAGCAATAGGTTTTAAGTGTTTGCTGGGCAAGGGGAGAGTCCCACAAGTGCCCTTTGAAGTGTCTTTTACTGAAGGTAAACATCTGAAGACTGTAAATAGTGAGCTCTTCTTTCCAAGGAGCAACCTCCTGAGAGGCCAGAGGACTGGGGGGATGCACTGAAAAGGAAAAGCAATAAAAGGGCCCTTGTGACAGCAATTTGCACATTTACTGCTCTTTGACATGTTAACTAGATTTTTAAAAATGGAATTCTTTGTCTCAGGGTCCTTAGGCAGTGGTGGCCCTGCAGCACATGCACACTGGCTGGGGAATCGGGCATCTCGGGTGGGTGGGTTGGTGTGAGCACCCCCAGGGCCATAGGGACTCCTCTGCAGATGTGAGAAGTCAGGTGGCCCATGGAAGGGGTGGGGGCTCCTCAAGATGCCAGCACAACCTGGGGTAGGTGATCCCAGGGGTCATTTTCACTGGACTTTTACAATGCCTTTCTCTGTCAACCTTGGATTTTTTTTTTTTTTTTTAATGGAACATATCCACTTGATATTTAACAATGCTGTAAAGTACTATGTTTTAAAATTTTTATGTCATTGGTCCTCTGAAGACCAAATAACACTAAATTTTAAATTTTAGTGCTTTTGGCTCTAAAGGATGAGTAGATGTGTGTTTCTGAGACACAATGCATGACAAAAATCAACAATGTGAGAATTAACAAGAAGGCTGAGAATTCTGAGAGTTGGGTTACGGAGTATGCGAGGATTATTTTCTGCAGATACACTCAGTAGCTAATGTTCGAGCCTTTGATTTTATGAGACCTTGAATTTGAAGTCAAACCCTTCCGCTTGTTGTTTTTTTTCTCTGCAGGCACAGGAAATACAACTTGTGTAGAGTCACATTCTACAAGACGCCAAAATCCCGACAAGCCCTCCATAACAGAATAGTCACTGTGATGTTTTGTTCTAGAGAGAGTAAGTGCCAAGGAAGGGAGGTGAAGTAGCACAGTGGTTGACACCGGTACAGGGGTTAAAGGCAACTGCACGTGTCCCATTGTAGCCCTATACTCAGAGTGATAGGAACAATAATGACAACAACAACGATACCAACAGCCACAACCTCAGCAGCTGTCCATGTCAGTGACACCTAGGTGCTGTGGAGGTGTCTGTTTTGATCACCATGTACCCTAAGCGGCAGGTATTTTGGTAACATGTCAGCCTTGATCTTACAGATGAGGAAGCTGAGGTTCGCAGGGCTAGCCCAGCTGCTCAAGGTGCAGGGAGAACTGGTATTGTGGAGTCTGTAGTGGGCAGCAAGCTGCACAGTGGATAGCCTGGGCACTATGTCTTGGTCAAAGCAAGCTCTGGCATTCTGCATTCATCCTCCAAAGCACCTACAAGTTTCCCTCGCCTGCACTGCAAACAGCTTAGGGAGAATGACTCTGTCAGAGCGGACGGATGCTTTCCAAGAGTCGGATGTGCAGAGGGGGATGAAGTACTAGGAGGGCCTTTCTGAGCTTCCTCTTCTGATGGCTGCTTTCTCTGCACTCTGCACCTCTCAGGTCTGATCCCGAGTCCGGATTCCACAGGGACAGCGTGCCTACCTTCCACCAGTGAGGCCCAAGCCTTAATGCAGGTCATAGAGGGGAATATGAACAGCATTTATTTTATTTTTATTTTTGTATGTATTTGGTACAGGGTCTCACTACTTAGCTCAGACTCGGAGTGATCCTCCTGTTTTCACCCTCCCCAGCCCTGGGATAACAGGCATGTTCCACCATCCTTGGTCTTGGTAGCCAGCTCAGCACACCTAGGGGCAGGGCTGGCTGGCATGGGGATGGAACCCTGATCACTGAGCTTGTCTAAGCAGGTGCTTAGACCACTGAGATATCTTGCTGGCCCTTGTGATCAGCATTTAAACAGAAAAGAAATAAACACAGCAGAATATGGCCAAATAAGTTGGAGCACCTTGCATGTAAGAGATGGATCTTCCAATGGTAAGTGTCGCTCCCTGAAGCTTGTGAGCTGCTATCAGATACTGGCTCGTCAAACGTGAGTTCCCTTAGGCGACTAGCACTGGAGTCTCTGTTGGCACACAAGCCAAGCTGCCTGAGCATTGCCCCTGCCTGTCCCTGCAGCCAAGCAATATCCAACGCTACTACACTGGGGCCATGTGCATGCTTGGAAAGGAGTAGCAGCCCAGGTGATGGTGTCACAAGCAGCTGGGCCCCCAGTCTCTAAAAGATTCCCCGTCACTCTGGCTTAGAATTCCTTTCACAGACCCCAAGACTTTCAGTATTTCTGGCACGGTTGCTTATTGTTCTTTCACTAGCATGCACTCGCTTAACTGTTCAACATTTCTTTGGGTTCGTGTCTTGCTGTGTTCTGCAGTACTTACCAAGTGGCCTATAACAAGAAACCCTCCATGTATGCTTGTTCACATGAACAACTGTCAGTGTGGGAGTCCTGTGTGTCCTCGGGCCCTCTGCACCCCAAAAAGCATGAGAAAGTCAGGCCAGGTCAGCAACTGGATACTGATGTGGGAGATTTGACCTTCTCAGGGCAGCTGGTGTAAACAAACCACAGCAAACAAACTGTTTGCGTTTCCCATCCACTGAGAGGCTTTCTTTTTATTTTATCTTTTAAAAACTTGTACATAAATACTGTTTTTAAAAATAGAATCTGTTTGCAAAATAAATTACTGTTCTAACACTTATTTCTTGCTTAAGCTTTATGTGTAATGGAGCTTGCTCTTCCATATATATTATTATATAAATAGATACATTGCTATATATTATATACTGCTGTTAGATTTCTGTCCTATATGTATACACATATACATATATAATATTTATTGCTGCTAGATGTTTTAAGGATATGAGTATTATAATTGACCTTCTTCCCTCCCTCCTTCCATCTTTATTTAAAATTTTTTTTCTTTTAGAATGTTACCCTAATCATAACCCTTAAATGTCTAGCAAAGCAGTGGTCCATACAGAAATTCAAGTCATTGAATTAATTGCTTGAGTCATGCACGGAGTCCTGTTTCCAGTTATGGCTACAGACCCCAGGAAGCACTGAACCATCTGCTCAGTCTGTGCCCCTCACTCCTTTGTGTGTATTTGGTGAATGCTCCCTGTTGGAAAGGGGATAAATCTGGTGGAGGGCAGTTTCCAGTGGGCTGGTAACCTAAAAGAGAGGCAGGTTCTCAACACTGCGATGAAATGCATGTGTTGGTGTGGAAGGACCCAGCCACCCCATTCAGGGAGCTGGGGGAAGAGAAGGGATGGATTCTGAAGCTGATCTTCAGGGTACCTCGGCAGGGTTCCACAGCCACAAGCAGGGGTGGGGCCAGAGTTGCCTGTGCAGATCCTGAGGTGGGGCAAGTGGAGGGCATGGGATGCCGGCGTTGGAGAAGGGCTGGGAAAGCTCACCAAGAGCCACTTGTCCCAGCTGGGAGAGTACTGTCTTCTGTAGTACTTGATATATATATATATATGTCTGTGTGTGGTAGTTTTCATCCGTATCCTGAAATTTAACTAGTACTTTGAGCAGATCACATGACCAAACACCATTTGAAATAACATCCTACTGTTTTTATTCAGTTAGACTTCGATTAGATTTAGATTTCTGCTTACTTTTGTGCGTGCTGGGAGGAAAGACGTTGGCAGCACCTGGGAGCATTTTTTGCTGTGTTGACTGGTGTTGTTCTGCGGGTCCAGTCCTTAATTCTATCTTTCTGCCTAAATGCTCTTAGGAGGCTATGGCTGCAGTGTCTGGGATGTTCTGGCCATGTCTTCATGTCTCAGAAGAGACCCCCAGCAAAGAAGAGGACAGGCTGCAGCGTTTCCCTTGCTCCACCTGGTAACCCCAACCTCCTTCCTCATGAGGGAGGTGGCAGTTCCATGTGATCTCCACGGGCCTCCTGTGCTGTCCCACGTGTCATGGTCCTGTTTGTGCATCTCTTTTTTTTTTTTTCCCAGAATTTTTTTTAAAATTTAAAATTTTTATTTTAAAGAGTAAAAATAGCAGAAACAAAGGTAGCAAAAGAATAACAAACAAGAGTACATATAGTACAGAATTTCAAAACAAGAACAAAAATTTAAACGTGGTTGTATTACATATTTTCATCAATCTGTTTAGATTAATAGATAAAGGTATGTAAGATTGATCAAAAAATTAAACATTAACACTTTCAATAAGTGTTAAATTTTTTAACGTATATTTTATTTTTTATTTTTTTAAGAGTAAAAATAGCAGAAACAAAAATAGAAAAAAAAAAACAGTAACAAGAGTACATATAGTACAGAATTTCACAACAAGAAAAATTTAACAATGGTTGCATTACATATTTTCATCATCAAATCTGTATAGATCAACAGACATAAGTATGTAAGATTGATCAAACAATTAAACATTAACATTTTCAATAAACGTTATTTTTTAAACTCTTCCAAATGCATTTTGTATTTCAGTTATTCTTCTAAAAAAAATTATAGGGGCTGAGGATGTAGAAAACGTGAGATCCTGGTACTCCCCAAAAGTGTGTGCATTTTCCTTAAAGAAGAATACATTAATTTAAATTTTACCTCAGAGGATTTTTTTTTCCAATTCTTTTATTGTTTAAATTTAACAATGGTTATATTACATATTTTCATCATCGGATCAGTTTAGATTAATACATATAGGCATATAAGATTGATCAAACAACCAAACATTAACCTTTCTAAATCCACATTACTTTTTTTTTTTTT
>PVJA010053513.1:0-11938 GCA_004027025.1 Myocastor coypus
AAGTGTTCTGCAGTTATAGTAAAGTTTGTACCAACCCAGGAATAGAGAAAACAGAGTTCTGCAGGAGAAGTATTCAGTACTTAAAAATTGATGTGGTTGTGAAGTCAGCCTGAACACCCTTGGAGCCACTTGCAAATGAGCACACATGCTATTTATATTAATGTATCTCCTCACTCAGGTGAGTTGCCTTAGTATCACTAAGACTAAATATTGTTAATATCTATGTTATCTAATCAGATAAAAATTTACCACATTCAGACAATCTGTGTCTAAAGCATTGCTACTTTTATTTTAATTAAAGTTTTATCTCTTCCTTTCTTACACTTTTTAATAATATTTTACAGTTTCAAGTGACTAGGTTCTTATATACATAATTTAACAATTTAACAAATATAGCCACATGTGCTGGTGTATCCTGTAACCTCATAGCTTGGGGAGGCTGAACCAGGAGAATTACAAGTTCTAGCCTAGTCTGACCAGTGACTTGGTCAGACCATTCAGAAAACAAAATTTTAATTGGTTGGGAGTACAGCTCTGTGTGAAGGTGCTGGGTATAACCCCTGGTAGTGGGAAAGAAAAATAGATTATTAATGTGATAAATACCTAACAAAAATCATATTTTTTTTCTTCAAAGTATAATTATTTCACTTCAGTGAAAACATATTTCAATCATCCATACTGAATTAACCTCCAAATATATACCCAGTAAAATGGTAGAAGGGAAAGGAACAAATGAGTTACTTTTTCAGCTATGATTTTAAATTACCTTATAATCAACTTGATTTTATCCTATAAAAGACAGGCTCTGGGTAATACATGTAAATTCAGCTTTATAAACTTAATTGCATTATAAATCAATGAAAGGAAATTGCATGTTTAAGAGATCTCACCATATTCTTTCATCCAGAAATCATATCATACTGAATAATCAATCAAATGTAGACCATTTGGATTCAAATATTTACGTAATAATATCTGTTCAATTTATCATATAACTCTAGCTGCCTGTTACTTCCAAAGAATGGCAAAAATAGCTTGAAACAACAAAACATCATAACTACTAAAATTGTTTTCCATTTCCATTCTGAAACTTTACACTGTACCTGTAATGAGGTGCAGGGTTGCCTCTTGCTTCGCAGTTCAATGTTACTTTTTTATTTTCTGATCCAACAGGGAAAATGCTGTTGCTAGGTTCTTTGATGAACACAGGTCCTTGTAAATGAAGTTCACCTACATGCATAGGAGAAATCAAAATGGTCATAATAAGGAAAAAGAATTGTAAAATTGCATTTCGGGACTGAAGAAGTAGAACAAATTATTTCTGTTTATTCTTTAAAACAATGCCAAGCAGCTTTCCCTTCATCCACCAAGCACTATGCTCTATAAGCACTGCTTTGTTAAGGAGAATGAATTTAAAGTTAAAGCGCATTGTCATAATAATCTGATCACTTTAAGTTACAAATGAAATCTTATTACTTCTTATAATGCAATATGTCTGCATATTTTTTGTTGAGTAAAATTTTATAGGATACCCTTCGTAGTGTAAGCTTCCTAGGAAACCTCAAGCTGACATCAAAATCCATTGACTGTTTCAGTGATTTTTCTACAGAATGTGCTGAACATATAAATTATAATGTTATTTTCCTATTTTGGAAGTAAAACTTCCCACATTTGGTGGGATTTCCATTTTACGACTAGCAAATTGAAGAAAAAACAAGCAACAAAGTCCTTCACAAGGTGTTCCTACCTTGGTTAAGAGAACTTGAACATAGTAGAAATTTTTACAAACACAGAAAGAAAGCAAAACTGTCTCTTCTAATACCATGTGTGTGTAAAGGAATTGAGATAATGCTATCACCCAGTGTTTTGCAATTACAGTTGTATAATCATTGCCATAGCACTTATGAAGACAAACAAATGTTCCAAGGGGTATGGGATGCTCGTTCTTTTCCTTTCTTGGAATACTCAACAGAATTGCAGAGAAGATTCTCTGCAGAAGAATAATAAAATGAATAAGCAGACACAGTGATAGACTTCATGAATCGTGAAACAAAGGCAACAAGACAAAACAGCCCAGAAAGGATCTGAAACTAAGAACTTATATTGCCTACTTCAAATACCAATAACACTAATAAGCATAATATCCACAGTAACAATAAATGATCCACAGTAACAATAAATGAAACACATGAAACAATAACCAGTGAATTATGGAAAATAGTAGTAGCTTGAACTACAGAGTGAATGTATGTACCCTGATGTGGTCTTTAGTCTTTACCATATCTAAGAGGGGAGAACATGGTCATCTCCAAGGCACAGAAGAGGAATACTGGAGCCTAAGAGTAGCTGGATGGCAGGAGTAAGTTCACCAGCATTTCAGAACATTCCAGACAAGCCAGAATGGTTGATTTCAAAGTCCATGCAAAGATGCCATCTAGCCTTTTTACGTGATGCTGATGTATTTGACCTTGCTCCGACTGGACATTTTCCCCTAAGCTTAGGAGAGCTAATACCTTTGCAGATGGGGTGCTTTTGTTTATTTTTTATTTTTTTATGTTCATCTTTTTGAGACAGGGTCTCACTATGCAGTTCTGGCTGGCCTTGAGCTCAGTTCCGTAGCCCAGGCTGGTGTCAAATTCACACTAATCCTCCTGCCTCAGCCTCCCAAGTGCTGGGATTACAGGCATGCTCCACAACACCCAACTAATAAGAAAGTACTTCCTCCCCCCCAACCTCCCCAACCCTCAACCCCCAAGACTGGTACTAGGGATCAACTCAGGACCTTATGCTAGTAAGGCATGCACAGTGGTGTTTTTGTTTAAGGTGGGAATGAAAACACTAAATCTTTGGGTGAGGCTACCCATGTCCACTAGGAACTGGCCACACCAGGAGACCAATCATAACCGAGGAAAGGTTTAAGTCCCAAGGATAGGCTGATACTAGCTGACATGGAAACTGAGTTCCACCACCCAGCCAATCAATCTGTCTACACAGTGAAACAAAATATATACTTCAGGGTAACAGAACTTAGCAAGCTTCTGTGGTTGGCAATACGCCCTGTGTATTATCATATGGCAGTGCAGGGAAGAAACTACACACAGAATATCAACATTTCAAACCTTCCAGAGTCTGTCCTGTGAGTCTCCTCCTTTGACTGATTTTTGGATGATTCTCTTCCCTGTAGTAAACTATAACAGCTTCCAATAATTGCTACCAGTTTATCTAGCAAATTATCTAAGTTGAGAGAGGTACAGAGCTCTCCTCAATTCGCAGGTAGCATTAGGTTCTTTGTTTCCTTTTCCATGAAATCACCCTGCCCTAAATACTATCAGAGCCATCACAAGCACTGTGCCACTAAACCTCACAGCTGCACCAGCCCCCAGCCCCACTACCTCCAACCTCATCACAGCAGTCACCCCTCCTATGCTCATGCTGCTTGAGAAAGCAGCAAGTTCTCTTCCATAGCCCCTGGACTTTACCTATCCTTCCTTCTATTTTTTTTTTCCCTACAAGAGGAAAATGACATAAGGAAGAAAGGCACATATTTTTCTCACATGGAAAACAACCACCTCGAGAAGAATTTTAAAATTGGAACTAACAATGTTAGCTGAAAAAAACCAAAACCGTCAATCAGTTTACTGCATGCACGTAAATAAAAACAAAGATTGAGTCTATTAAATGAATGTATTGTCTCTGAAAGTTAAAATACTTCTATGAACAAAGTAGGTTTTACCCAATGTTTCTTCAGCATAATTTCTCCTTTACTGCAGATGATTTATATATTGTACTTACTGATGAGATAGTACAGCATCATCTTTCTGACACACATGTATATAAAGTTCAAAGAAATATGAGGTTCATGTACTGTAAACATTAGCTGATAAGATAGAGGGAGAATCCAAAACAAGAATCATGACACAGACAAGAAGGAGTTTTCCCGATGAGGACAGGCAGGCTGAATAATCTGTCCTATCCAGTTCCTTGGAGAGACGTCCAGAACCAGCATGGTGCTCCCATTCAGGGTTTCTACTTCATGAAACCGCACTGCTCTAAGTACAGGAAGAGGCCAAAATTAACCACCAACCTGCTGGTTTTCAATTTCAGGCTTTCTCAGCAACACTAGAGCTAATGGCCTGCAAGGCACACCTCCACCATCTCTGAAATTTAAAGCTGCTAAAAGCTCTTTGGACCAACAGCCAGTGGGGAGCCTCTGAAGAATCTTAAAAGGTAAGTGCAAATTAATAATTAAACGGTGACAGGTGAGTCCCCGCTTTGTGCTCAGGAAAAAAACACAATAGCCTCTCAATCGTGCTGTCCTGAAACAAACTAGGTATTAAGCAATGCTGGAGTAAGATGTTCCAGTCTCTCGTCAGCAATGTAAACTTAAAAGGAATATATTCTGAAGTTTTTGTTAATGCAAAATTATGCAACAATGTCTTCAAAATGAATTTTGATTCTCAAAAGGACAGAACCTTGACTGTTTACACACATACTCAGACTCACCAAAATGGAGCTTGAAAAAAACCAAAGAGCCCTCTTAACTAACTCAAAAGAAACATTTAGATTGATGCTAAGCTTTATGTTTTGTGACAGAGGAATTTTTTTATACGCTAGCATGGCTCCAAAGCCCCAGTTTAAGCTTACAACCCAAAATAAAGGATATATAAAATTTCCGTATGGTGATAATAGGTCAAAAAATCCAATCCTAAGGTGTTATGTCCCCCCAAATATCTACAGGCAAGTAGCAACATCCATCTTTGAATGCAAGTACAAGCTTTAAGGTAATTTCTAAGGTAATATTACAAAAAGATCAAACTGATGTTGATCAATTCTAATAGTCATGGGCTATACAATTTTTATGAAGACTGACAGAAACAGTCAAAGAATTCCAGGCAGTTGCTTTATTTTCACTAAAAGAAGTGAATTCCTAAAAGACAGATGACACTTTACAGGGGAAAAGAGCAAACCATCTTTTCCCTCACTGATTGCTACTGTATCTTCATGAGGAAAAAAAAAAAAGGAACTAGGCATTTTGTAATGAAAGGGATACATTCTAAAAGGGAGCTACTAAAATGGGAAATTCTGTTGAAGGCTGACTTCAGGGGAAAATTGACCTAGAGTGGAATATCACGAGACTCTCCAGCTTTGAAGTTAAGCTGTGAAAGGCCTTGTGGGCAAGAGTTGTCCTAGACCGCTCTCCTGGCTTATGCACAGCCCTTTCTCCAAACCTCTCTTCACGTTACTGCCTTCGTGCCTGTCTGCATCCAAATTTTCCCTTTCCAAAGGAAAAGAGCCCCAAAGGTTGTCCTAAGGACTGCGTCTT
Source organism: Myocastor coypus (assembly GCA_004027025.1). Classification (NCBI taxonomy): domain Eukaryota; kingdom Metazoa; phylum Chordata; class Mammalia; order Rodentia; family Myocastoridae; genus Myocastor; species Myocastor coypus. Next base: position 5,324 of record PVJA010053513.1, read on the forward strand.
GGCTGACATCTTACATGACTCAATTTACAATTAAAGTCCCTCTTTCTACTGATCAGCATTTCAATATATAAATCATAGATTGTGGAAAGTCACAATTTGACACATAAGAAACAATAGTGCAAAAAGTACTTGGAGTTTCCAGGAAAAGTTTTCAGTGTCTTCAGCGAAAGTGAAGGCAATGCTGATCTTGCTTCCCTTCCTTTTTGATATGAAAACTGAACATTAAAGAAAGAAGGAAGACCAGTGAGAACTATATCATCATCTAGACACCATGAAAAGCAAAAAGCACCTATAGGATTGAAAATGAACCCAATAACTTCAAAAGTTCCATGTTAGAAAAATAAGCCTATAGCACATTTTTGTCATCAGGAAGAAAAACCTATATGTAACCAATACTCTAGAAAAATGCAACATAGGATATTTCTGATGAGAAACAAAAATTCAATGCTTATGAAGAATAATTTGTCTGCTTGCCACACCTGGAAATGTTAGCATGCAGTTAGCTTAAAAAGAAAAATGCTAGATGGGGGCTGGGAATATAGCTCAGTGGCATAAGCACCTGCCTGGCAAGTGCAAGTCCTGAGTTCAATCCCCGGTACCGCCAAAAAAAAAAAAAAAAAGAAAAATGCTAGAGCAGGAAGTACAGCAGGGGAATGGCAGTTAACAAAGCAGACCCCAATATTAAGTGCCAACTAGTCCTGCTGCTAACTTGGTAGTTCACTCCATGCCTTTTTTTTTTTCAATTTTTATGTCTTGCTTTGTCCATAAACTGAAAGGAACGAACTGCATGGGAAATAAGATTTTAAAAGACTTGATTAAGCATCACAGGTACTAAAAGTAAATATTCAAGAGAAATTATGCTCCCATTTTTACAAGAAATTGTATTAATCCTTTAATTGCAACTTGCTTAAGAAAACAAAACAAAACTGAATAAAACAAAACCCTGTTGAATCTTATGCATATATGATGGATTGCAATTAAGTTTAAATATCTGGAATGTAGTCCTTTGCTTTAGTAAGAGTCAACAAATCATGAAAGACCTGCTGTATTTTACTGGACTGATTATACTTGCTCAGTGTCATAGTTGCATGAATGAGGAGAACTTAGTGGTACATCTAACAATGTTTCATGCTTTATGTTGAGCTTTTAATCCAATGTCTGTGTTTCTGATTGCCAAAAAATTTCTTACAATGGAATGAACAGTTAATCCATTTATAGTTATATTTTAGCAGACAAATAATGCTTTTGAGAGAAAGTACTGCTGAGAGAAGACGGGCTAAAGTCTTTGTAGATTAAAATGTTTCCACACACTTTTGTGCATGTATTTAAATTCATCCTATTGTCTTTTTATAAATATGAGCTCGAGTGCTTTTTAACCTGCCTGACATCCTTCTGTAATTCCCATACAATTATTGCATCTTTCTTGCTAGATGTTTTAATAGCATTGTATAGGTCAAAAGAAAATGCAAATTATAAAAGTTGTTGTGAGATGTTGTGTGTGATGCTGGGTACACTAAAGTAGAACACATTCATTGTGTATTTATTTTAAAAGACCCTTATATTCCCATTTTCTATTCTACAAACTTTCATTAAGCATCTTTGAAATGTGAAATTTTGCCACTTTTTATGAATCACATAAAGAAATCATTAATCAACCCTTTTGAAACAAGTCTTTAGTATCTTGTTTTCAAAGGCCTTGGTGGCCATGGTTACATTTGTACTTCGCATTTGTCAAAGAGTTTGAGGAAAGGTGCTTTTGTTTGTTTGTTTCTTTGTCTGTTTTGGCCCAGACATGATCCCTTTCATGTATTTTATAAAAAAACATTTCATATCAAGCTCTAGTTTGAGGTCTTTGTTTCTATGAAAATATAATTACATTGTAAAAACTGCTATTAGAAATCTGTTACGCTAGAAGTGATTTAGAAGTATCCCTCACTGATGACTGCCGCTTGCAGATTTTCTGTTGCTGTCATCAAATACAGTAGAAATGAGCATTGCCTTTGCCTGTCCCTGCCTCAGTCGGCAGTAGACACCCTTTTACGTGAAAATGGCTGAGTGTAAGAAATACTACTGCCCTCTCTCTACTTTTTCCCCAAGCGAGGATCCTATTTTCATTTCCAAACCCCTGAGTGGGATGGAGTTGGGATGTGGGGTATCTGGAGAGACCCAAGAAATAAGAGGGTAACGAACATGTTGTTGGGAGCTACACGTAAAGGAAGAGTTAAAATTTAGGCTCTCATTTTTGAAATTATTTTTATTTTATCCAAAACTATAAATTTAGTGTAGATACATGATTTCCTGTAGATATGACATGCATGCTTATAATCACATATACAGTTGATCAAATTTTTTGTAAAACAATATACATATTATCTCTATGTATGCTAAACACTTTTCTTTCTGGTGTGGGTATGTGATGTGGTAGGTGTGCTACAGGGCAAGACCTTCACACTGAAGAATAGCCTCCTTTCTATATTATTTTATTTTGATATGGGGTCTTGCTAAGTTGATAAATTATATACAGTAGACTCAAACTTGGGCCTGCCTGCATCAACCTCCCAGTGTGAGTAGGATTATATACATGGCTAAGCCTGTCCCTGCCCTGAGGGTGAGGCTGGAGATCAAACTGTGGTCCCTGCAGTTGCCTAAGCTTGCCTAAGCAGGTGCCTCAGGAGACTGAGCCATCTCTCCAGCCCTATTCTATTCTATTATTCTATTCTATTCTACCATCCTTTAAATGTTAGCCACAAACTGCTTTATTAATATCATCATATATCAGTGAGATTTTATACTTATATGATAATCCCAGGTACATAATCATGCCTCTCTTGCTGCCAGTATCTCTTATTCTGGGAGGAGAGATGGATAATTGCAAAGCATTTCTTTCACTTCTTTCCCATAGGAATGAAACAAAACTTGCCAATGAGGAAATAAAAAACAATCATCTTCAAAATAAGAATTATATATTATTAGTCCCAAGATAGAATAAAAAGAAAAAAACTAAGGGCCAGCCACATAGCTCAGCAGACTAAAACACCTGTGTAGGTAGACTCAGGGGCCAGGGTTCATTCCCTGGCATGCTGTACTGGCCTTGTCTCTGGGGCATGCTGAGACTGGAACTGAGACTAGGAGTGGTGCCTTGTACCTGTAATCCCACTGCTTGGGAGGCTGAAAACAGTAGGATAACTACAAGTCTGACCCATGTAGTAAGACCCTGTAGTCCCTGCACTAAATACATAAAAATGTAAAACCTTCTTCAAATCAGATGAAATGTACAGCAGGAGTTAATACCAAATAAGGAGGAAAGAATTAATACTATGCAGTTCTGCAATTCTGATGATTGAAACATCTATTTTATTTTAGTTTATTTTAATAAGCATTGGAGCTTGATGGTATACAGGTTGGTGCAAAACCTCTTTTCATCGCATACACTTAATTAATAAACAAATGTGTGTGGTCACAAATGTCAGCAACAACTTATTAAGAGAAAAGATGCTGATCAATAAGCCCTGTAATAGAAACTATACATTTATAAGATTGCCTAATTCTAAATAAACATTAAGCCCAATGAATAAAAATGTGGCTTTCATTTTATCATTTTTGTGTGCTCTCTCTCTCTCTCTCTCTCTCTCTCTCTCTCTCTCTCTCCCTCTCTTCCCTCTCCTCCCTCTCCCTCTCCCTCTCCTCCCTCTCTTGTATTTTAAGGAACACATGATGTTCAGGGCCTCACTACTAGACTAGACTTGAAGTGATCCACCTCTTTACAGCCTCCCAAGAGCTGGGCTTACAGGCACGCACCACCACATCCAGTCTCAATTGCCATCTCAGTGTACCCCAGGGGTTAGGCCTGTACAGCAGGTCCTGGGGATCTAACCCCAGACCCCTGCACCTATTTGTAGGTGCTTTAATCCACTGAGCTCATTTTTTGCTCTCTTTAATGTTGGCACAGATTATAAATAAGTAAGTCTCAAAATGGGAAGGATAAATCAGATTAGAGGTTGTATATACATTAGAATACTGGGGAAACATCTGGCAACGTGCACGAGAAGCAGGAAACGTGCACGGGAGTCCTAGGTAAATGCTGGTCTCAATTCTTCCTTAATCCTTCCTTGGCATTCTCCGTTCTAAATCCTCAAAAAATATTTATGTTTTTCACTTATCCCAGTGCCTTTATCCTGCTACAGACTGCCTTGTTCTTCATTCGTATTTGCCATACCTCTGGGTTCTAAACTTTCAAAAGACAAGAATCATATCCAACATGAACAAAAATCTAACATATTCCATATACTACAAAGTGTAGGGCCAGAGAGTTAGCTCAGTGGAATAAGTGCTTGCCTGACAAGTGCAAGGTCCTGATTTTGATCCTTGGTACCACCAAACAGCAACAGCAACAAACAAACAACAACAACAAAAGCCAAAGTGCTAAACAAATTAGCGTTAGATAAAATCAATCTCCCTTATGTTTATTCTCCATGGAAAATAATTTTTATTTATGAGACAGCATAACTGATCATAGAACTGGCCATTTCAAGGGCATCCCAAAGCAAAAATTCTACCTCTAACTGTAATACATGCACCTAAATACCAAATATTCATGATCTAAAAATGTCAGCTTATAATAGAAGCTAATTCAGTGACTGCTTCTACAGCTTTTGCAAAACCTCCCCACTATGTCCTTATGGAGGCATTTCCATACTGTTATTGTGGGGCTATTTCCGTTTCAGAAATTTGGAGGCTTTGGGTCACACACACCTTATCCGTCTCCTTCTCAGTACATTTGGTATTACACAGAAGTAACTTTGCTAACACACACACGCACACACTCACACATACACACACATGCACAGAGAGAAAGAGAGAGAGAGTGAGCACTTTTAGTGGCAACAGCATTTCACTAGTAATCTACTGCATAATTTCAGAGTATGGAAACAAAGCCCCATTTCTACTTTTCAGAATTGTCTATAGGAAACACCCACCGTGGGCAAAACAAATGATACCAAGTTGAGCTTCTGCTGAGCTGTTTCAGTCCTCAGATCTGCCTGAACATTTACTGTACTTAAAGTTATTTTTGAAAGGGCTGAACATTTGCACAGGTCAGAAGAGAGATCCAAAGTTACCCAAGAAATCATTTATGGGAGTCATAAATTTAGTGAACAAGTAGCCACCGTGCAAGTTCTACTTGAGACTAAATCTTGTGAAGTTAGGATAAGATGGAAGCATTCAGATCAGTTCCCTGCTGACTGCTTGAACAACCCATATTTCTGCTTCTTGATCCCAGAATTTGAGCCCTGTGCATTGGGGGGGGGGAATGTTTTATGTAGCACTTAAGCTAGACTGTCTTTTCAGAGTCTGTAAACCTGAGGCTCTTTTAATTATCTGAAATTTGAATGATCTATTATAGATGCTAGGAAATTAGTGTTTGCACAAGTACATTTTGGTGGCCACTGGGTCAACTTTTCTTTCAGACTTGACTTGGACCAGGGACAGAGCTGAGTGGCATAAGTAGCTACTTGGCAAGTGCAAGCTCCTGAGTTCCATTCCTGATATATATTTTTAAAAAACATAACACCAAAATTTATTTCCTTAAAAACAATAAATCAAATGTCTAGCACTCCAACTCAACAAAGAATAGCCTCCACTTTTGCAGACAGCAGGCCTACAAGAATTAAGGCAATCGTGGCTATCAGTAAGCAATTCACCTAGAATTACCTGTAAAATAACTCTGCTCATCAAATTAATTACATTAAGGTACTTCATGCTACTCTTTCATGATGGAATGCTTTTAGCTTTTACCCTTCAAGATGCTAAATTGTGTGGTCCAGGCCAAGGTAATCTCACTAGATTAGAAATTCAGTTGAGTGCACTGAATTGTGCCTCTCCCACTACATCTGTACTTTAGCAATTTGGGTGCATGCTGCCTCCATGCACCTCAGCCTGTGTTCTTTGTGTATCTTTGAAGAACACTGCAAAATATCTTGCAGTTGGTAATATGATAAACCCTTGAGAATAGGGAATCTTAAAAAAAAAATAAAATAAAAGCATGTATTTCTGCTTAGGAAAGGGGTTGCAAAATTATAGCCTGTGAGTCAAATCTGACTATCATCTGTTTTTAGACACTGGTGAACAGCATATTGTGACATCTGAGCAGCATAAGGAATTCAAATCTTACTGCCCATAAATAAAGTGTCGCTGGAACTCAGCCACAGTCACTCACTTGTCCCAGGCCTGCTTTCACTCTATAGCAGTGGAGCTAAGTGGTCATGGCATGGGCCATACAGCCCACAAAACCAGAAGTATCTATTATCTGACATAAGGGGCTGGAGAGATTAAGCACTTGCCTGGCAAATGCAAGGAGCTGAGTTCAATCCCTGGTTCCACAAAAAAAATAAAAAATAAAAAATAACAATAATAAATGTTGTAGTGGTTGATACAATGTGTCAACTTGGCTGAATGACTCAGCAGCCTGGTTCCCTGTTGATGGGAACCCCACTCCTGGTACCATATTCTGTATCGGTCAGGGTTTTACTAGAGGAACAGAATAGATATAATATAAGGAATGGATATTAACACCAAATATACAATCTATAAGAAATTGTAAGATTGGCTTACAATAGC
>PVJA010053514.1:0-11945 GCA_004027025.1 Myocastor coypus
AAAAAAAAAAAAAATTTATATTATGGCCAGCTCAGCCAGCCCTGGGGGTGGGGCTGGCGCAGCATGTGGTGCCGGGGATTGAACCACAGTCTCTGCGATTGCCTAAGCTTTCCTAAGCAGGCGCTTTAGACTGCTGAGCCATCTCACCAGCCCTGCATGGTTGTCTCTTGGGACTCACTCCCCATCACAGCCCACACAAAGTTGTGCCCGGCCTCCTTCCTCATTCCATTTACAGACTGTGCTTCAGCCACACCAGCCCCCTTACCAGGCCCACTTTTGCCTCAGGTCCTTCGCACCAGTTTCCCTTTGCCTGAAATGCCCCAGAGGTATCTGCCCACCTGCCACTTTCCTACCTCGGGTCTTTAACCAAGTGTTACCTGTGCTTCTCCCTGAGTATTCTGTTTAAATCCTGGCACACTGTTCACACTGACCATGTTTGTCATAGCCTCAGGGTGGAAACAGCGTCAACAGGAGTAGACAGAGTGCCAGGTCTCCATATGCAGCTCCTGAGCAGAGTTGGGGCTGAGCACATGAGCAGGGGACAACAAAGCTAGTGGCACCAGTGACTGCAGTTGCCAGGGTGACCGTCTAAGAGACATGCTCCCTTGGTCTCCCCTTCTCTGCTTTTCTGTTTTCTCTGTCCTCTTTCCATCTTCAATTTTAGCCTGACTGGGCCTGGGCCAGAGGCCTGTGGTGACTGGCGTCCCCTCTGATGGCAACACAGGTGAAACATTCATTGCCAAGCTTGGAATAAAAGACAAGATCCCAAGTAGGGCCACAGCCATGCTGGTGGAGGCAGCAGAGACAGAGCCATAGATGCGTCCTGGTTGGGAAGTGGCAGGGATGCCATCCTGAGTCAGAGCACTTTGGTGTCCAGACGAGACTTATCTTCCATTTGTTTTTCCTGTCTTCCCAGCCTGGACACGAACCCTCTCTCCATGCTATGAGGGAGGTCCAGAGACTTAGGGAGCCCCTACACTGTAGGGTCGCTCATTTGTGCTTCTTAGAGGTGGCCTGGCAGTGCTGCCTGACTTGGCGCTGTCCACTGCCTGTCCCAGGATGCAAGCATGCGGAGCTTGCCCTCCATCGCAGCATGGACCAGACCTGCTTGCCTTACTCACCTGCTCTTTGAACTTCAGCTTCTTGGCAGTCAGAGGCTGTTTTTTCCTGGGGACCCAATGTTGGGAGACCCAACCTGCCTGAGGCCCTCAGGGCACCAGTGGGAACCCTGGCCTGTCCTCACAGTGCAGTGCCCCAGGCCAGCTTAGGACGGTACACGATCTGGAGCAGACCCTTGAGTGAGCACAGTGCCAGGAAGGCCGCTGAATCCAGTGCCAGAGTTGGCTGAATCCGTCTCTTGCCTGCATGCTTCTAGAAAATGACAAGGTCACACAGCACAGGTGCTCATGTGGCTTGGAATTCAGCCACCCCTTTCAAGCATCTGATCTATTTTGGGTCTGTTATGGCATAGACAGCCACTGTGGTATGAAGAACGGGATGGTCTAGGTGCAGAAAAACAGGACTCTCCTCTTCTCTCTTCTCAGCGCCCGTTATGGGCATTGGCACAAGAACAAGGCCCCAGGGGAGTACCGCAGTGGCCCCCGCCTCATTATTTTCATCCTTGGGGGCGTGAGCCTGAATGAGATGCGCTGCGCTTATGAAGTGACCCAAGCCAACGGCAAGTGGGAGGTGCTGATAGGTGAGTCCCGTGTGCCTTCCAGAGGAAGGAGCTGCCTCATTGCTCAGACTCCATTCCATGCTTTGGTGTTGCATTCTGTCCTAGATTCTCCATCACCCCAGTGAAACCCAGTCCTAGATACCAAGGCAGCAGAAACTAAGGGGCAAAGGATTTCCTTCTCCTCTCTGGCTTTGCTAAAAGGCAGTGCTATGAGATACAAAGTTCCTGATCAAAGACTCAGTCTAAAACCTGTTATCTGTCACTGTGGGGTCACCTCAACCCAGTGACTTATCGTCTCCAAGAAGCCATTTTACCCAACAAAATCAGCTCTATATGGGCCCTGCAGGATGGCTTAGTGGTCTAAAGCGCCTGCTGAGGAAAGCTTAGGTGGCTTCAGGGACCGCAGTTCGATCCCCGGCACCACATGCTGCGCCAGCCCTGCCCTCGGGGCAGGCTGAGCTGGCCATAAAAACAAATAAATAAACAAAAGTTCTGAAACAAGAAAAAAAAAAAAAAATCAGCTCTATAACACCCACTTGCAACCTTGATCTAGGCCTGAGTTGAGAGCTGCAAAGTTCCTGGCACTGGTCCCATGCATTAGTGCTCCTTGGATAGCAGGTAGTCCTTAAGGTCATCCTCTGCCCACCAGTTGGAGCTGGACAGACATTGTGTGAGGGGATAGGGCCCCGAACCTACCAGCCTTAGTGCCACACTCTGATAGGGCTCCCCCGCAAGTTCCCACCTCTTCTAGTGAACAAGAGGCTGTGGCTTCTCTGGGAACTTTCTTGTGCTAGGGAAAGTCTGAGGCAGGACCTTACTGTCCTCCATAGTTTTATACCCCATTGGGGTGGCCAAGTCACAGCATCCACTAAATTTATCCAAGGGTACCGGCTCTATAGACAGTCACACGGCCTCTGCTGGCTCCGAAAGATGGACTTGTGGCTCTGAGCACTTCTCAGAGCCTCTGTCCAGTGGGAACTGTACACTTCCCTTTGCAGGCCCTCAGGCCTTCCCTGTCTTAATTGCCAGCTCGCCCTGTACCTGTTCTCCTCTCTGTGGAATAGGCCCAAATGGTGCAGCTCTGGTGTCTGCTTGCATATGTGTTGCATGGACATGTTGAGTAAATACAAGCTCAAACACAGCTTTCTGGACAGAAGCTGTCATGGCCAGGCTTTGGCTAGAAGCCTTATTCTTCCCATTTGGGTTTGCCGTGAGGTTCGTTGGTGGGAGGTGGAAACCCAGGGGTAGAAACTCGCCCATGCAGGTTCATGGAGGAGCCTTGCACAGACAGCTGATGTCCATCTTGTGGCCTCATTTGCTCGGTGCACACCCGCTGCTTGCTGCTTGTGTGTATGTGTGCATGCACACGTGTGTGCATGCACGCCTGCCTGTGAGTCCTGCTTCCTCATGCCCCATTGGCTGCAGACAACGTAGGCCTAAATTGGCATGTTCCTATGACCTACCTTTGTTCAAGCAGTCAGCTGGCCTCTGTTCTCCCACAGGTTCTACTCATATTCTTACTCCCACCAAATTTCTCATGGACCTGAGACACCCCGACTTCAGGGAGTCCTCTAGGGTATCTTTTGAGGATCAGGCTCCAACAATGGAGTGAGAGCAAAAGAAAAAAGTAAAAGCAGCTTATTACAGAAAAGAAACTCTTCCACTCTGAAGGGTTTTCTTTGATTACTTCGTCACTGTTTTTTCTTTATTTTTCCCTTTGGTTTCTTACTTTTTTAATTTTCTTTTGATGAGAAAATGCTTGCAGTTCTTAACACCGATTGAAAATGTGTCCAGTGCTGCCTTCATACCTGCCCTGACCCCCTCTGGACTCCAACCTGCCAGCTCACTCATACCTTGGGCTACGTGCTGCTCAGGCAGGCAGCAGCGGCCACTGGGTTGAGCCAGGGCAGTAAAGCAGAGCCTTGTGAGCAGTGCTCAGAGAGATAGCTGGAAGATGAGGATGCCTGAGCCGTGGTGCCCATGCCTGCTGCCCAGGGGGGTGCTAAGGCTCCTGTAGGGAATGTAAGTGCCCTGGTGGTGGCGTGGTACATCAACTTGCGAGTGAGGCCATCTGGATACGACAGCATCCATGGGAGATACCCATGGGTGCCTGGGTGAGGAAGGCTTGGAGGGGAGTGGAGAATAGGCCCCAGTCAGTGGTACATGGATGAAAAGCTTCTCCCAGCACAGGCACTTCCCCAAGCCACAGGTGTTAAGGATGACTGCCACAAACCCCCGTGGGCTTAGTGGACTCCAGTCTTTAGCGAGAAGTGCTTTTGTCCAATGTTGCTTTCCAGAAAGTGGCATGTAGTGGTTATCAGCTAAGAACCAGCTTTTATTTTCATTCTCCTGCGAATCTTGCGGCAGTCCAGTGACCACCCAGTCTCCCTCTGAAGTCTCTAGGTGAAGTCTGGAGCCTTTCAGGGAAATTGTTCTTGATATTCTGTGCATTATGAAAATATCCCCTGTCCCACCAACCTTGGTACCCAGAAACTCCTTGGCTATTTGGTAAATGATCCAAAATGTGGTTTTCTCCATCCTCAGTCGTTCATTTCCCTTCATCCTTCGCAAGTCTTAGCACCTCCTATAATGTGTTTTAAGTGGCTGGGTGATCTGTTATAGCATAAGTCCTCAGCTTTGTTACATAATCCATGATGAGGCCTCCTTTGTGCACTGAACCTTGGATATACCACTGAGAATGAATCCTGAGCTTTGCCCTGAGCTGAGATGCAGACTGAGTGAGGCACAGAGCCTGAATCACCTGTAAGCAGTTGGAAGAAACCTGGGCACAAGGCTAGGAGGCCTGGACTTCAGCCCTGTTCCTCCATGAATGCAGTGACACAAGTTACCTCACTTCTGAAGCAGGATTGGTACACTGTGAGGCTTCTTGGAGCTCTCACAGTGTAGCTCAGTAACATGCCTCAAACCACGCAGACCCTCGCACACTGTGTTTCTGAGGAATTGCAGGGGAAGGTTCCAGCAGAACCTTGGCTGAATAAGCTTGCTCCTTTCTATAAGGAAAGCAGTCCTGCATCCTGAAGACTGCACCCTTAGCTCCTTCTCTCTCCTGGTGCTGGCAAAGAAATGGCATGCTCCAAGACGGCCATGAGCCAAAAAGGAGCTGGTAGTAGCCCTGGGTTTTGGCCACCATCCTGTCTGGGCTCACCTTCCTCTAGAAAGCAAAGCTGGTGGGTAGGAAATAGAAGCAGTTATCTTTTACAAATCATTCCCTAGGGCCCAGGGATATAGCTCAGCAGCATAAGCGCCTGTCTGGCAAGCACAAAGTCCTGAGTTCAATCCCAGGTATGGAAAAATTTAAAGAAAGTAAAAATCATTCCCTAGAAGTATCTTATCAAATGTTAGTCAGAGACATGTAGTTCTAAGCACATGTGGCAGGTGGGTGGGCAGCGTCTGCTGCAGGATGTGTTGAAGACCCTAGAGAACTTGCCAGTTGCAGCGACAACGGACCACTTGCAGGATCCGGAGGAATCACAGACCTGCACCCCAGGGATCCTGCTGGCAGTAATGCCTGGAGTCCCTGCTTCCAAAGATGCCTTCCCTTTGTAGGATTTCCCTTGTTTTCTATTTGATCAGCTGGGGCTCTGCACACATTCTGGTTGTGCACTAAGTTCTATCCTCTAAAATAGTTGAATGGCAGTGTTGCATTTTATAGGACTCAGTGAGGACACTGAAGCACAGAGCCCTATGCAGCAAGCCAGAGAGCAGATTTCAGGCTGACTCACAGTTGAGGATTTAGCTTGGTGTTAGAGAACTTGGCCTGGCATGTTGGAGGCCCTGGGTTCAGTCCCCAGCATCAAAGGGAAAAAAATATGACAGCCCCAGGTGACCATTGGGTACAACAGTATTGGAGGGCCTAAGTTTTTCTCCTTGAATATCAGTTCTGTGGCAGTGTATCTTTAAGAGCTGAGTCTTCCTGCCCAGCAGTGATTGTCCCCAGCAGACATCCTGCCTGGGTGACAATGCCTTGCTTTGTCTTCCCAGTGCCTCCCTCTCCCCTCACCGAGACAGCACCACAGGTCTAAGTCTCAGGTAGACAGTGGGGACAGGTGAAGTACGCAGATTCCATCAGCCCTCATTCTCCTGACCACCCAGGAGCCCACTGACTCATCATGAAGTGACACCTTCTAAGTGTCTTAACTATTTCCTGTGGTTGATTTGGGCCAGCAGAACTAGTCATGAGGGAATGCTATGAAGAAGCTGTCAGCCGCAAATAAGAAAACTAAGTCCGGATTACATTTACTGTGCTGCACAAAGCACTTGGGAGAAAGTGGGTTGGGGGGCAGGGGTGGTTTGGGTGAGATTTTGGTTTTTGTTTTTTGAGACAGGATCTTGCTATATATATTTTTTGGCTGGCCCTAAATGCAGCAAACCTCCTGCCTCGGCCTCCCAAGTGCTGGGATTACAATTGTGCACCACCATGCCCAGCCTTTTTTCTCTTTTTGAGGTGGAGTCTCACATACAGTTAGGCTGGCTGTGAACGCCCTTAGTGTAGTCCAGGATGGCTTTGAACTCACAGCGATCCACTTGCCACAGCCTCCCGTGTGCTGGGATCACCATGCCCACCGTGCCTTTTCATTTTCCCTGCTGGTGTTTTATCCCAGAATGGGGTCAGGTAAGTTTCCACCTCAGCAGGACTCAGGTATGGACTCATGTTCAGAGCCCAGCTGCTGTTAAGCATCGCTTCATCTCCTCTCTCCCAGGAAGCGCCCAAGAGCCCAGAATGTCCAGGACAGAGACTCCTCTGTGTAGCTAGCTACCCCAAGCAAGCATGCCTCAGCTCTGGCCTTCCTTCTTCTTGCCCTGGGTGAAGGAGTGGGCCTGACCACTGCACTTCTGGTGCTGGTGGTCATCACGCCTGCCTCTCCACTGCCGCTGGGGTCTCCCGGGGCCTGTAGGTCTGTACGAGCCCTGCTGGGTAATTGGCCAGGGCTAGAACTCTCGTTTGTCCGGCTGATCAGTGTAGAGGAAGGATTTTGGCCTGTCGGAGCTGTCTGTGTTGCCCACAGCCCTGAAAACCTTGCACATGTGCCTGCCACGTATCATCATCGCCCCGTTGTGTGAAGCCGACCTACAGAGCTGAGGAAGCCACCTGCTGCTCTTTTCTGGAAGGCCAATGTGGTTAGCCATGTTTCAATCCAAAGTGAGAACATTTGTAAAGTATACCTTGTGGACTCGGCTCTTTTTGCAGCATTTATGATAGAGCGAAGCTCAGTGAGCACTGTTGAAATGATGTAAACTATTATGTGTCAGAAATTAGCTCTGAAGGGCCCAGCGGGATGGCTCAGTGGTCTAAAGCGCCTGCTTGGGAAAGCTTGGGCGGCTTCAGGGACCGCAGTTTGATCCCCGGCACCACATGCTGCGCCAGCCCTGCCCTCGGGCCGGGCCGGGCTGAGCCGGCCATAACAATGAGTCAATAAACAAAGGTTCTGAAACAAGAATAAAAATAATAAATAAAATTTTTAAAAATTCTTAAAGAAAGAAAGAAAGAAATTAGCTCTGAGGCAATTTAGTTTAATTCTAACCAGTCCAGTCCCTTTAAGGAGACAAGGTAAGAGAAGGCCCAGAAATGTACCTGGTTGTCATCAAGGATGTGTCCTAAAATTATTTCTCAGTCAAAACAGGGAACTTCAGATGGTCTATAATCAGATAATAACAGAAAATTCTAGAATGTAGATTCTTCAGCCAATTCCAACTGCTGAATTTGTGTGATGGCAGGATCAGAGAAACCCCTTGGGATTTGGAGTTACCCTCAAAATTGGGTCTGCCTTGTTTCCTAGAATGCAGCTATATAGTAGGGAAGTGGTGAGTCAGGGACAGTTTTCTGTGGCAGTTGTGCAACCTGTTGCCTTTAGAGAGGCCCAGCTACTCCCTAGCCCATGTGCAGAGACACACAGGCTACACTGAGTTGTCTGGAAGGCCTCATCCTGGCAGGGGTTCACAGTCCAGAGCTTCATTCATGTTTATGTCTTTTGACCTCATTTGTCCAGCAGCCTTTGACTTCCTCAAGAACAAGTGGGAAGATGGCTAAGTTAGGGGCACTATACAAACCCCCAGGGACGCATTCCTAAAACCTGTGTCACATCTGCTTAGGAGCCACGGGACTGCAGAACTGAGTTAGCTTGAGAAACAGGGCACGTACAGGCTGTGTTCTCAGGGCTTCTATTTAGTGCCCGTGGGAAGTAACCACAGGCTGACTCCTGACTCAGAGCAGTGAGCAGGGCTGGGCAGGAGTTGCAGAGGGTGGGAGGTCGGCAGATGCCTCTCACAATGGACAGGGCGTTACCTGCTTTTCGGCTGGTCCACATGGACCAAGAAAGTCCCTGTGCCAGCAGTCCTGGTCAGCTGAGCGAGCAGTGGGCAGAGGCATAGGGACCCTGGTGTCGAGTCACGCCCAACGTGCCAGCCAGAGCTTTCTTCTGCCTGCCTTGGGGGGAAATCTGGCATCTGGGGTTTCTGTTCCCCTGTCCCCACGAAGGCCTGTCCCTCCCCAGGTCTCCAGGGAGGCACATTTTCAAGCACGGATCTCTTTTGTTCTCCCTTCCCACCAGGATCTTTCTTTGGCGTCCACTGCTGCATGCGTGCAGGCCTCATGCTCACACGCCACCACCCACTGCCTTTCTGTTTGGTTGAGTCCATGTCCAAATCACACAATCCATGCATCATTTGTTACTGCACTTACTAGATCTCTCTCCTTAGGAAAGAGGCCTTCATTTTTTTGTTTTAAATTCTTTTTATTTCTTACTTTTGCACTAGAAGTCTCTCTGATTCCATTAGCTTAAACTTTGGCAAGCATTTCTAATCTTACAATGCACAGTCTCTACAAGGTAAGGCCTCAGGTCCCCGCCCTTCCCCTCTCACACCTGAGGTCCCCGCCACGGCAGGACCAGTCAGCTGGCTCCCAAGGTCAGTGGCTTCCTCCCCAGGGACTTTGCCCACCCACGTCCTCCCTACTAGGTGTCATCCTTCCCACATGTGGCCCCCTACCAGCCCCGGCCCTATTCTCACCCTTCTCCCCTGGCCATACTATGGAATTCCCTCCCTAACTGCACCTTGAGCTCAGAGAATGAGAAAAGCAGCCACCCCATCACAGGGCAGATGGTGCTGGGCTCTGGTAGAGGTGGCAGCGGCTTGTTCCTCGGGATAGCCTGGGGCTGTGCCTGAGCCAGATGATGCGTTTTATTTAACCACAGTCCCCAAACATCTCCCAGGCCTACTGTGGCGGGGCCCAGACTCCATCCCCAAGGACCTTTCTGCTTCCCCTGGACCTGTACCAGGGTGGGGGAGGGCAGTGGCATGGATCTGGGAGTAGAGAAGCTGAGGAAAGGAAAAGTGCTTAAAGCCAGAACAGACACACTCACTGCCTTCTCCCCCTCCCCAGGATCTACGCATATTCTCACCCCACAGAAACTGCTGGATACGCTGAAGAAACTGAATAAAACAGATGAAGAAATAAGCAGTTAAAAAATAAGCCACCCCCTCAAACCACAACCCCTCCCCACAGTGCTCCGCAGCTCCCTAGCGTGACGCCTTGGTTACTTTGCTGCCTCCCAGACCTGCACGCCCTGGCCGGCCCTGTCGCGCTGCATTCTCGTATTTCATGATGCCCTCTTCTCGTTTGAAACAAGAGAATAATGCATTGTGTTTTTTAAAAAGAGTGTCTTATATATGTATCCTATAAGGAGAAGTTCCTGTAGAGCGCTGTGCTGTGTAAGTCTATGAACTCTGGAATGAATGGACTCTCCCCATTATTTATGATTCCGTGACCTTGTACATAGCCCCAGCGACATGTGCAAATTGCTTGGATATGGAAAGGTAGAAGTTTGAATGTAATTATGATCTTGTTTTGGGTTGTTTCTGTTCTCGTTGGCATTCATAGCTGTATCTGTGTTCTCAAAAGTATTTCACACTGAGGATGAATCTGTTCTCTTCATTCCAGTTCCTCCCTCGGTGCCTGTTCTCATCCAGGTCAGCTGAGAAGTGACAATCAGGGGTCAGACATGTTCTGAGGCTGGAGATGGTTCCCCAGTAACTCATGCTCCTGGCAGTAGGGCTGTGGGTGGGTCTGGGCGTGTTCACACGGCCGGGCTCAGTATTGGCTAGCATCTTCACAGGCGGCCCTACCCTCCCTGAGCTGTGTCCACAGAGTTGGAATCTTAAGGGAAGTCCTCCAGCCTGAGTCAGCCATGGCCAGATGTGTGAAGAGCAGTACTCATCTCCTCCAGGGAATAATTAGGTCCATTTGACTAGACCCTTTCTTCCCCTGGCAGCTTCTTTTCATGAGCAGGGTCAGCATGGGTAGGACTTGAGTGTCAGGAAGGTCCTGGGTAGGGGACCCTTTTCTGGAGGAAGGCATAGGCCTGAAGAACAGCACTACTGTGTCCTCTCATCGGATTGAAGCTGAACCTGTCCCCACCTTGCAAGCAACATCTGTTAGATTATCCTGTTTGAGACACTTGTGATTCTTTATTTTGTATATTGTGCAGTCATATGTCATCGTGGTTGTAAGAGAAAGTGATCATTTTATTCTTTGTATAAAAATGTAGCTGTAAAGCAGAAATTAAAGAAACATGCTGGAAGGATGTCTTCTCATCCTCAGGACTCAGCAGTTCCCCAGTGCCCAGGAGTGAGCACACCGCTTATTCTGCTGCTGTTGTCGCAAAATATGACAGTGGAAGTCACAAAAAATGTCCCCGCCCAGCCCCCCACCTCCCTTTCCCTCCCGCAGACTGTGTATCTTACTGTGTCTTGTGACGTTGCAAACGTGGTGTATGCTAGTTCAGCGCAGCCTCGCCTTCCTTTGACGCTCTGTTCCTCTCCCGCCCTGTTAGATGCATCGTGGCGTTCTCTCCTCCTGGCTTTGAAATCTCCCTCTGCACCCAGATTAGTTTTCAGGTCTCCTTCTGGTCACCCTCTCCCCTTACGAGATCTTATTTCCTTAGGACAGAACCGTAGGACCTTGCCTTGGTTTGTTTCTTACTGTCGCTGCTTGTTTTGTCCCTTCCCTCTGACAAGCGATGCTCATGCTTCAGGACTTTGTTTGTCAAACATGTTGGTTTTCCTTTGTTATTTATATAAAGATAATTTATCTAAAGGATATTTTAAAAGAAGCTAGTCTGTCTTGAAACTTGTTTACCTTTAAATGATCAGAATCTCAGTGTTTGAACGTATTGAAGCACAAACATGTACCATCTCTACCGTTCTGTACTAAAAGCACTCAAGTCTAATAAATAAAGAAATCAGCGCCCATTCATGTCCAGGGCAACTGTCAGGTTGGTTTTACTTTGGGGAGTCGGGGGGAAAACCCTCTGCAATGCCCCCAGCAGAGGAGGCCAGCCACCCCCAGTGGGGCTCTGTCTTTTCCATCCAAGTCACTGTTCCTTGCATGACACCTGTAGCTGACTCACATTTGAGGATGACCTGTGAACCTTGTCTTGGGCCCCTTACAGCAGTAGGACGTCGCTTATCTTGAAACTTGTCCAGGACCCAGAGAAACACCCTGAAGTAACCATCAAGGTCACACAGGGCTTTTACTAGAGTACTGGGCTCATGGTGGTGGAGCTCTTAGAATGAACTTGTTTTACCTCATTAAATCCTGTTCTCTTAGTATGGCTTGGAAATGGCTTGAGTACCCCAAAGGGTCTAGGTTTTGGGTGCTTGGTCTTAAGAGAGACAGTGCTGGAAGATGATAGAACCTTTGGAAGATGTAGCTTAGTGAAAATCAGCTGACTGAGGGGTGCCCCCCTTAGAAAAGAGCAACCCTGGCCTCTCCTGGTCCTTGCTTCCTTTCTTGGCCTTTGATTGCTGTTCTACCATGCCATCAGCCATAATGGGGCATTATGGGCCCAACCTTATGCCTGTACCATGCTCTTAAAGCTCCAACATGGTGAGCTGGATAAACATCTTTTCATATATATGCTACCCAGCCTCAAGTATTTTGTTATAGTAACAAGATGGACTAGAAGCTGGGTGTGGTGGTGCACGTCTGTAATCCCAGCACTTGGGAGGCTGAGGCAAGAGGATCAGTGTGAGTTCAAGACCAGCCTGGGCTACAAAAGTGAGCTCAAGGCCAGCCTGAACTGCATAGCAAGACCCTGTCTCAAAAAGACAATAAATCAATTAAATAAAAATAAGATTCTGCACATAAGAAGAAATCATGGAGAGGGTTGGGGAAGGTAGCTCCGTGGCCCAAGTACCTGTCTGGCAAGTGCAAGGTTGTGAGTCCAAACCCCAGTCCTGCCGAAAAAAA
>PVJA010053515.1:0-11967 GCA_004027025.1 Myocastor coypus
CTTCTTCTTCTTCTTCTTCTTCTTCTTCTTCTTCTTCTTCTTCTTCTTCTTCTTCTTCTTCTTCCTCTTCTTCTTCTTCATTATTATGGCTGGCTCAGCTTGCCTTGGGGGTGGGGTGTGCACAGCATGTGTGCTAGGGATCAAACTGGTCTCTGTGGTTGCCTAAACTTGCATAAGCAGGCATTTTGGACCCCTGAGCCATCTCACTGTCCAGAGAGTTCTTACATCTTCTTGATTGAAGTTTGGTAACTATTATGGTTTATGTCTAGTTGTCCCCGCAAAGCCTCATGCAATCATGAGGCGGGGACTTTTAGAGTTTGAGACTTGCCTTGTGATCCCTGGGATTATGTGTTTTAGGTAGGGCTGATGGGATTATGGGTTTAAGTACTTTTGGGATTATGGGTGTGACCTAAGGCAGATGGCCTGAGGCAGAAAGCCTGAATGTAATTTAAAAAGAGACAGAGACAGACTAAGGCTGTTGCTCTCTGCTACCCTGGCTGATCTGTTGCCTCTGTTGCAATTGTTGCTGTTCTGCCACCAGGAACTGGATGCTCTCTGCCCTGTTCCACTCAGCCTTGGGCCAGCCAAATATGGACTGAAACCTCCAGTAACTGTGAGCTAAATAAACCCTTCCTTTCTTAATTTTGGGTGTTGGGTATTTGTGCCAGCAAAGAATAAAAAGTAACCAAGACAGTAACTTATACTTTTCTAGGAATCTGTCTGTTTCTTGTGTCTTCAATTCTGTGAGAGTAAAGGTTCTCAAAGTAGCTATTAATGATCTTCTGAATCTCCACTGGGTCTGTGGTAATTTTATCCTTTTTGTTACTTATTGCTTGAGTTTGAATCTTTTCTTTCCTTTTTTTTTATGAGGACAAATGGGGGCTTATCAATTTTATTTAATCTTTGAAAGAAACAGCATTTTAATTCATTAACTCTTTGTAATGTTTTCTTCATTTTGATTGAGTTCACTTCTGCTCCAATCTTTATAATTTCCTCCCATCTTTGGGCTTTGGATTTGGTTGTTCTTCAGATGATTGTGGTGCAGCATTAAGGTATTTATTTGTTCCTATTCTGCTCTCCTAATGTATGAGTTCGCAGCTATAATTTTTCCTTTAAGAATTGCTTTCATTGCATTCCATAAATTCCAGTAAGTTGTGCTTCAATTTTCATTGAATTCTAGATATTGTTTAATTTCTTATTTAATTTCATCTGTAACCCACTGGTTGCTAAAAAGGGTGCTGTTTAATTTCCATGTATTTATAGAGTTTTTATGGTTTCTTTCATCATTTATTTCCAATTTCATGGCACTGTGGTCAGATAATGGGCATGAGATAACTTCTGTTTTCTTGCATTAAACTTAAGGATAACCTATGGACTAGTATGTGATCTATTTTAGAAAATGTCCCACATGCAGCTGAAAAAAGTGTGTATCCAGAAGTGACTGGGTGGAACACTCTGTATATGTCCATTAAATCCAGTTGTTCCAAGTTTTGGTTCAGTTTTGCTACTTCTTTGCTAATTTTTTGTTTGCTTGACCTATCTTTTTGGGGGAAAGGGGTGTTAACACCTCTGTGAAGATTGCGGTGTTGGATATTAGGTTTTTCATGTCCATTAAGATTTATCTTATATAGCTGGGTGCTTCCTTGTTAGGTGCATGCATACTTTTTAGTGTTACTTCTTTGTCTTGAATTTTCCCCCTAACCAGTATGTAGTGGCTTTTATTACATTTTGATCATTCTTGGTTTGAAGTTGAGACTATCTGCAAACAGGATTGCTATACCTGCTTTTTTTCTGAGGTACTGGGGCATGTAGTGTTATTTTCTGTCTTTGACTTTCTGTTTACAAATTTATTTATGAATTAAGTGTGTTTCTTGTATATAGCATATTGTTAGATTTTGCTTCCTAATTCATTGTGCTGGTCTACTTCTTTTAATTGGTGAATTGAGTCCATTTGCATTGATGGTTATAATTGAGATGTATTGACTTAGGATTGACATGTTATTTACCTGCTAATATTTGCCCCTTTTTCTCCTATGCTTGTTTGCCCTATTTAGTGGGTTCTCTCTGTTCTCATTCGTGGAGTTTTGGTCCTTTTGTTCACTGTCTAAAATACTTTTTAGTAGTCTGTGTAGGCTTGGCTTTGTCATCATGAAATTCTTTAGTTCTTCTTTGTCATGGAAATATTTCACTTCTCCATCAAATCTAAAAGATAGTTTTGCAGTTTTGCATAACAGTCTGGGCTGGAATTTGTTTTCATGGAGGACTTCAAGTACTCTTCTCCATGTTCTTCTTGATTTCATGGTTTGTGAAGAGAAGTCTGCCATTATTTTGATGAATTTTCCTTTAAATGTACTCTTTTTTTTTTTTTTTTTCTCTCCCTCTGGTGGCTTTTAGCATATTGTTCTTGTGCTGGATTTCTGGAATCTTGTCCGGATGTGTTTATAATTGGGTTGATGTTATTCGCAGTTGTAAGTGCTTCAGTTACCTGAATACCAGAATGTTTCCCCATATTCGGGAAGTTCTCTGCTATTACTTCTGCCATATCCTTTTTATATCATTTGTATTGATTCCTTCTTTCTCATTAATGTCTATTAGTCTCACGTTGTTCATCTTTTCATTGTCTTGCAGATGTTGTATTATTTCTTTCCTGCATCCTACTTTTTTTTTGCTTGTTTGTTTTTGTCTTTTTGAGACAGGGTCTCACTATGCAGTTCAGGCTGGCCTTGAGCTCACTCTTGTAGCCTAGGCTGGTCGCAAACTTGCACCGATCCTCCTGCCTCAGCCTCCCAAGTGCTGGGGTGATAGGTGTGCGCCACCACGCCTGGCTCATCTTTGTTGTTTTTAAGAGATCCTTTCTTACCTTTTCACTAGCTGCACTGGTGTCTTTAAGACGTGAAACTCTATCTCTCCACTTTCACTCCACCACGCCTGGCTCATCTTTGTTGTTTTTAAGAGATCCTTTCTTACCTTTTCACTAGCTGCACTGGTGTCTTTAAGACGTGAAACTCTATCTCTCCACTTTCACTCAATTGGTTTTACCAGCTTCTCAGTGAGATTTTAGGTTCCTGTGTATCTCTTTGAGTCTGCTTCATATAATCTATTTCTTTCCTGTATTGCTCATTCAAGGATTACATTTTTTTCTAATATTCTCTAATTTTTTATCAGTATCATCATTAGAAACAGTTATTAGTTCTTTCATTATAGATAGTGTTTTTTTTTAACTTCAGCGATTATTTTTCATCTGATTTCCTCTATACCTTTCTGCAGTTGTTCCTTTACTTCAGATATTAATTCAGAGATTTCTTTTTTTTTTTTACTTTAGAGATTATTTCTTATTTGATTTTTTTCTATACCTTTCTGCATTTGTTTCTGTACTTCAGAAGCTATTAATTCGTAAATTTCACCTGCATCATTCCCATTTTCTTCAATGCTAGTGTCTCCTGCATTTGTTCTGGGTGGGCTCTGGGCCTGAGATTACATTTTGTTTCTTCTCTTTGTCATTTTCTACAGCACTGTCATCTAACTCTGGTGTAGAGCTGTGGAGCAGTTATCCCCTTAGCACCTACTGCAATTCTTCCTCAAGAGAGGTTATATGGTCAATGCAATTATACTTTTATATTTACAGAACTTCAGTTAGGAACACTAATAATGGGTAGTGATGATTAGTAATTGACAAACTTATTTAACTACTATGTTTGTATTTTAGGCAGTAAAAGTAGTAAGAGTTAACATTATGCCTGTATAGCTAAGCAGATATTAAATTGGAAATTTTTATTTAGTTAGTTCCCTTAAGTTCTGTCTGATTGCCTTCCCTTGATGTACCTGGAGTTTTCTAGGCAGACTGTTTCCCACAGTTACCTGTTGCCTCCTCTGTAGATCAAGAGAAAAAGAGAGAAGACACTCTCATAGATGTGGGTCTAGCAGAGTGTCTCAGCTTACTGGGTTTGGATCTATCAAGTTTGAACTTGTCAAGATGTGCCTAGCTGGGTCTGGGTGCTATGCTCGGCTTCTTTCTGTTGTAGCCCATGGAAATTAACCCACTGTGCTCTTCTGGCAGGATGTTCAGCTCCTGGATTAGCGGGGTGGGTCTGGTGCTCAGCGGCTCTACGGGTTCTACAGGGTTCCACAGGAGGTGCCCGGCCTGGGCTCTGGATGTGGAATTTCTCATTCCTCTGCACAGGCAAAACTTTCCACACACATGCAGGGCCTGGAGACTGGATGGGGAGGGATCTGGGGTGTGGGCATGGTCATGGAGCAGGCTGAAGGTCACACACTCACATGGGGATGGGGGCTGGATGTGGAAGTTCTGGTAGCAGCGTGCAGGGAAAAGTCCGTCCTCTCCCCCCAGAGCTTGGGGTCTGGATGGGGAAGGATTCAGGGCATGGGCGTGGGCATGCGAGCAGGTTGAAGGTCCCACACTCACTTGCGGGCTGGGATCTGGATGTGGAAGTCATACTCCCTGCAGGAAATCATTGGGAAAACTCTGTCTTCACTTCCGCCTTCTGATTCTTATTCAATGCCCTATATTGCCTCACATTTTGGGAAGGAAAAATTACCTTAAATAATGAAATACTGAAACATTCTCAGAGACATAGTTAAATAATGTAAGGGAAATACACTTTTAATTTCAAAGAGAAGAATGCACTTACTCGAGTAATGAGCTCATTGGCGATAGTGATGCTCTGCAGGATCTAGCACCTGCCACTGCAAATACTTTGAACTTTTCTGTGCAGCATGTCTCATTGATCATTAAAGTACTATTAATCCATGTGAAGCATTTATTATGCACCTAGGAATATTCCAGGTGCTTGATATTTGACCATTAGAATTATGGTCTGTGGACCAAAAGATTTCTACTACTTGGGAGAGTGTTGGACTTGCAAACTTTGTATCCTACCCTATTCTCTCTGGATCAACATTTCTAGGGGCTGAGGCCGTGTATTTGTAATAAGAGCTGTAGATGAGTCTGACTCATGCCCAAGGTTGACAGGTGCTGATTTTCAATAGTTATTTATACTTTAAGAGTACAACCTATTGCCTTTTTCACTTCCAGTTTCTACTTGGGCCTATGTGTTACTGTGTATATTTTTAAATTAGACAATATTAAGTCCCAAGCATGGGTTTGAAAAAGAGCAAATAAGAAGAAGTCTATTATGTCCCCTGCATCCGCTATTTCATTTAACTCAAGAAGCAGTAATATGTTTTCCATTTCACAGTAGAGGAGAATCGGACATATAAAATATAAATAACTAGTGTAGACTTGTATAGCAGGTTAAGAGGCAGATCTTTTAAACAATAATGTTCACGTTTTTCCTTATGCTATTATGGATTCTCCTGATTCTGACTTTGCTTTATTGGGCTGCAAAAGGACTTTTTCTTAGAAAGTTCTAAGGAAGGAAATAACACAGTTTCTCTTTCTTTTGCATCATTAATAGGATCATCTTTAGGATCCACAGTACTATAAGATTTGAACAGGTGCCTGAATATATTATCTATAGCTATGGATATGTAGGGGCTTAAACATTTTGCAAGCTGAAAGGAACTTGGTTATGATGGCACTGTCACCCTTGACACCAGCCAAACCACCCACTAAAACAATGTTTTCTTTGTTTTGTTCCACTAGACAAGAAGTCATATTTCCTGGACTGGAAAAAACCAAATGAAGGTCACTGAAGAACACTGATTGAGAATAACATGTACCTCTAAAGTCAGATCTGTGCTTTCTTCTAATAGAGCTAAGGTGGCTACCTATGCTCATTTGGTCTGTATAAAGTAGGAAATTTCATTCACTCACTCATTCAGTAACTCTCTGTGATCAGTTCTTAATTTAGAGTCGAAGATAAGTAACTTACAATTTGAATATGGCAAGATTAGCAAAGGCAAGAAGAAGCAGGTAGGAAATTTGAATATGACAAGCAAAGGTAAGGTGATTTGCAACCCCATTAAAGAGTTTGTGAGTTTAGGGAAGCTTTCAGGAAGAGCTTCAGCCAGCACCTGAAGTCTCTAAGGCGCCAGCGAGTAGAGCAGGCAAGAAGGAACTGGCAGGAAAGAGGGAAGAATTCTCTCAGCAGAACAACTTGTACAGAATGCACCGCAGAGAGTCTGGTGAGATCAAGGCCTGGGAACCACGCCCTGGTACAGCTCTAATTTTAATGGAATCAAACCAAGAGGGGTGGGGAATGTAGACACTGGCAAAGTCTTTGCATTCTCATTCTCTTTTTTTTCTATAACAATCACTGTTATCATCACTTTATTATGAACAGATATATTATACATCATTAACAAAGCTAGGTGTTCAAGATGAAGAAAAGAAAATATACCTCTCTTCTCAAAGTAAATCCTAGTGGGATTCTCTTCTGATGGTCCATTAAAGTGTAAATGTCGTGTGCTCAGTGGTTCTAGTTGAATAATATTCCAAAGACATGTCATTCTTTTGGAAGAAGGGAGAAGTGAACTGCTTTTCCATCTCAAAGTGCTATTAAGAGAGGGCTACTTTGACATCCACCTGTAGGCTTTCAGCGACTCTTAGGATATACTCCTGAGGCGCTAACTTCACTGGAGTAAGATCCAAGTTTGTCCTTTTATATCCTTCAAGTGCCTAGCACAGTTTCTGCTTCTTACTATATGCTGAGTAGATACTTCTATGATGAATGAGAGATGGGGACAGAGTGTCTTGCTAGCAACAGGGATTTTCTAAGTGCAGCACCATTTTCCTTATTCCAAAAGGTCAGTGTATTTGAACACCCCCTCAACTAGAATTCTACTCCTATCTGAAAGATATAAGTATTGAACTTCGTTGCTGCTGGCTTCTATGGGGTCTATCTGTATACAGATTCCTTTAGAAAACTTAATATATGCTTAAGATGCAATATTTAATTGTCTAGGAGTTCATCTTGGAGCGTGTAGTTGGAGTTTATTTTTAACTCGATGTGTGCACTATAAACCAAAATACAGAATTTGAAGTGATGAGGAAGTGGCAGAATGTTTTTCAAGTCCAAAGCCCTGCGGGGTCTGAATCCTCTGCCCAATCTATTGGCGAGCACCCTGAGACCACACAGAAAGAAAATGAGTACAACTAGGAATTTTAATCAGAGAGCTGATAGGTTCAAAGAATCCTAAGTAGTTTTCTGAACTCCTTGGGCACCACATCATTTTTCCTAAGGGACACTAGAGACTGCTAGGCGCAACATCTTCATTTTTCATCTGAGACAAAGTGGGCTTACAGAAGTGATGTGTTTTTTCCTCATTTAAACTTCTTATGGCAGAGCTGCATTTGAACATAGGTTTTTTTTTTTTTTTTTTTTTCTGCTATGGCTTTTTACTATTTTGGTTGTCTTCCTTTTTCTGTGGTAAACTATTAGGGCTTCTGTCTAGATGTTACCCCAAAGCCTGACACAGTCATAGTGGAGGCTTTTCAGAGGTGGTTGGACCTAGAGTATGTGGTGCTAAGATCAAAGGTATGTATTGATTACTCTCAGCCCACTGATTGGATTGGCATAGTTCTGATTAGGGTGAAGGGCATGAGTGATACATCCTGTCCCCTTTCCAGGGTGGGAAGCCTGGAAAAAAAAAAAATAAACATCAGGGACAGAAAGGAGGCTAATGGGCTGTTGTCTGCCTTCTTGCCATGGACTGTTTCTTCTCTGAGATACCCCTCTGCCATGCCACTGTGCCTTGGAGCCAGCTGAGTATACTGGAACGTCTACCAGCTGAGCCAAGTAAACCTTCTTCTCTTCTAACTTTGGTATCAGGTCTTCCTTCTCAGCAAAGACAAAAAAGTGAACTTGAAACTGAGGTAAATGAGATAGAGGTTGGGCTTGGGGACCAATTCTGGAAGCGGAAGTTCCATGAAGAGTGGGCCTGGGCCTCATGACCTGGGCTGAGGTGATCTCAGAAGAGCACAGTTGCCTGCTTTAGGGCCACAGTCCTGGGCTGTGTCGATGCCTCAGTGTGTACATAGCAGATTGTTGCTAGTTGGTACTGTCTTGTGAAGTATACAGAGTTTTGAAAAATAAACCAATGAAGTGTGCATGTATAAAATAAACTGAAAGAAAACAAACCCTTTTTTAAAAAAGAAAAAAATAATAAAGACAGTTAAATAGCTTTCCTCCAGGGTAAACCAAAGACTGACTAAAACTTTTAAGTTGTCTTTTTTGAAGTTTTTTTTTTTCTAGTAGAATCATTTTTTCTATGGTCACCTCTTTCTACATCAGTATTCATCAGATTTTTATTATCTTGTGCCCTGTGATCTCCCGCTTTGGGTTTTCTCTTTAGCCTGAACGGCTTATTTAAATTGTAACGATAGCCATGTCTCAGAAGTTTGGCAACCTTCAGTGAAATGAGAGATGCAGGAAAATTGAGTGGAGAAGAGCGCCACGGAGATCCAGGCTTCCAAAGAATAAAAACTATTCTGCTTCACTGACCTCTTGTTCACATCTCTAAGATTAATGGACTTAAATACGCAAGGTACAGGCTCATCCCAAGCAGCTGTTCACTTGTGGAGCTTCTGGCTCTGGTTGCCTAGACTTAGCTTCTCAGAATTAAGTGATGGACTTTTTTTTTTTAATCTTTTTTTTTTTTCATTTTTTATTGTAGGCATGCTTATTCCTAACTAGATCTTAAAACAGTTTGCAGACTGAGAGACTGGAATTGTAGTAGAGAGTTTTTGTTCTGTGAATTATCTTCCCACTAGCCAATGAAGAAGTTCATGAAACATCTCACCATTTCCTGTGGGCGTTGCAATCTCCAGGACCCTCCCATAAAGGATTGTCACCTCTAGGGTGAGTCACTGATTATTGGATCATGAACTAGGTTACCTGGAAGCCATTTTTTTTACCCTGAAAATTTTAAGATACAGCTAGTTACATAAGAGTGGATATAGGTAAGTTTTGATATGTGGACATTCGGAATAGAGTGATTGCCTACAGGGAAGGAAGCTGGCAGAGAGAGTGCTTTGTGAACAGAGTACATAGTGAAGGGACAGATGTGTGGATACTTGGATAAAATTATATTGCTTTCTTCACATGTATAGCCAGAGAATTGATTTGGAAAAAAAAAACAAAAAAAAAACTGACTACTTTCACTCATCTGCTTTCTTTTACACCAGATATTTCATGAGCCTTTACCATGTTCAAGGTTCACTTTACAAGAGCTGGGAGGGTGAGGTACACTATTTGTCAGCAGTCTTGGTTGAGTCCTCTCTGTAGACATGGAGAAAACAGCTCAATGGCCACAAAATAGGACAGAGTTAAATGTCTACATCATAGGGAAAAGCTAATAGAGAATCAAGGACCAAGGGAGGGTGTAGTGATAAATGCCAGTAAGGTCAGCTCTCTTTTGGAAGCATCTCTGTGTCACTTCTCTGATTCTACTTTAAAGTATGTGTGGTGGTGGTGGTAGCAGTGGTGAGCAGGTCCTGCCTTTATACAAAAAGCCACTGTGAGATTAGTTGTCCTGATTTCATCTTTGGTGCTGGGCACAGACACATGTTTCTATCACAGTTATGACAAGAGGAACAGTCTTGTAGACGTGGAAGCATGCATAGCCCACTGTCTCTGTGCTATCCCACCACTGACTCTTGTTGGCTGATACTGAGAAGAAATTTGTGCTCTTTCTTTTCTTAGCTCCTCAAGTAATTGGGCAGACCTCAGACTCAGCCTATTGGTAGGAAAGGAAACAGATCTTTCCTGTATTGGTCATACATGTATGCATGTATGCATATATGTATGTATGTATTTATGTATGTATTTATTTGGTATAGGGTCTCACTATGCAACTTGAACTTATAGTGGTCTTCCTGTCTCAGCCTCCCCAGTGCTGGGATTACAGGTGTGTGCCACCATGCCCAGCTTTGGTCTGGCATGGCATGCTTCCAGACAGGCATGTCGTAAAGTACTGGGAATGGAACTCAGGTGCTTCCACTTGCCAGGCAGGCCCTCAGGCCCCAAGTTATATCCCCAGCCCAAGCATTGTAAATAGGGCTGAGATAACCAGATCACACCACAATTCAGGTTTTCGGCAGAATTGTTTTTTTTTTTTTTTTTTGCCTTTTTGAGACAGGGTTTCTCTATGCAATTGAGGCTGGCCTTGAGCTCACTTTTGTAACTCAAGCTGGTCTTGAACTTGCACTGATCCTCCTGCCTCAGCCTCCTGAGTGCTGGGATTACAGGCGTGCGCCACCATGCCCGGCTTTTGGCAGAATTCTTTTAAAAAGAATTTTTTAAAAATCTGAAATAGTTTAGCTGAATTTTAATGAATGAAAAATATTCTGAAAAACATACCTTCCTCAATTTTTATCTCAACTCACTGTTTTACCTTTAATTTAAAAATTTGCATGCTTGGGCAAATCGTGCAAATTTAAGGGTTGTTTTGAGTGGAAAGGTAGACTATATATTCAGGAAAGACCAAAATTTCTCTGGAAAAATCAGTCTCTAAGAAAGAATACTTGATTCTCTCAACTTAGGACAAGTTAGAGATGGATAAAAGCATGGATTAATACCTACTAGCTATTCTTTTTTTTTAAAGAATGTATTTAGAACAAGATCTATAGGGTCTCACTACACAGATAGGACTCAGAGTCATCCTCCTGTTTTCAGTCTCCCAACCCCTGAGATTACAGGCGTGTGCCACCCTGCCCAGTCTGAGTCTAGTACTTTGGTGAAATTTTGTATCGATTCTAATACTATTTTTTTCTATCATTATTTTGTATTCTTTGTGGAAATAAAAAATCATGAATGCTTCATTTCTTTTAACATTAATCAATGGCAGTTTTAAGAGTTTTTAAGGCTGTTCATTCATGATAATTTTTTGAATATATTTCCAGGTAGAATTTTAAGTAATGTTCAAAGCAGCTTTATTAGTAAAACAGCCGAGAAGTAAACAAATGGAGTTCTGGCATACCTCATATAGTACCTTGCTTTACTCTTTATCATATGGTTTAGAATTTACCAGTCACTTACACATATGTCTCTTATTTGCTCATGTGAAACAGCTGAACTAAGTATCGCTGTCCTAATTCCGCAATGAATAGACCAATGTCGTTTGGTTTCCAATGACTTGATTATCCTTACAAGATTAATAACAGGTTTACTGAGTTCTGGTCTAGAATTCTCTCAGGTACGTCTAAGTCATAATTTAGGATACCTCTTCTGCTGCTAGCCTTTTTTGTCCACCTAAGTGTGGATTAGATTAGCTCCACATCTCTGGGCTCCAAGTTTACCCTATTGCATAATATAAATAGCCTTTACAGTTTGTAGCTAGATGTCCCCCAAGGGCTTACCCAGACATATGTGGGGCTTCTTGGAGGTCGCTGGGTCTCGGGTGCAATGCTGGGACAGATTCACAGTGATGATGGGATAAAGGGTGTTATGTGACGTAAGGGACAGAGAGAGGGTCGTGGGTTGTCCCTTGACACTTTCTTGCTGCTTGCTGTCTTCTGCTTTGTCTTGGACTGTTTCTCCTCTGCAGTGGCCCTTTTCCCAGCCACCCTGCCTCGGAGCCAACTGCCAAGGACTGGAGCCTCTACGGAGTGTGAGCTCACTAAACCTCTCCTCCTTTAACTTTGGGTGTTGGGAATGTTGTCTCAGCAATGAGAGCAGTAAGTAAGACAATAGCCTAGAATATTTTTATCCCATCAAGTTGTAATGAATGATTTCTGTTTTCCACTAGTCTCTGGGTCCTTCGAGGCCATTGCTTAGTTTATCTTAGTAGCAGGAGGTCTGTCATATAGATTTCTCTGTATGATATTTGCTGGAGGGAGCTGAATTTTAACTTTTTTTTTTTTTTTTTTGGTGAAACCAAGGAAGATCAAAAGCAGCCTGACATTTAGTCTGATGGGCTCCAGGTCTACCCATGAGATAGATGTTTTAAAATGGGAAAGGGCCAGGGCAATAGTGCAAGGTCCTGAGTTTGATCCCTGGTAACACACACACACACACACACACACACACACACACACACACACACACA
>PVJA010053516.1:0-12093 GCA_004027025.1 Myocastor coypus
CTTCCTCTTCCTCTTCCTCTTCCTCTTCCTCTTCTTCTTCTTCTTCTTCTTCTTCTTCTTCTTCTTCTTCTTCTTCTTCTTCTTCTTCTTCTTCTTCTTCTTCTTCTTCTTCCTGTCTTTTTGAGACAGGGTCTCACTATGCAGTTCAGGCTAGCCTTCAGCTCACTTTTATAGCCCAGGCTGGTCTCAAACTCACACCGATCCTCCTGCCTCGGCCTCCCAAGTGCTGGAATTACAGGTGTGTACCATGTGGTTACACTGCTATGCTTCTATACTCAATGGTTTCTGTTGCAAAACTCCACTCTAGGATGAAGAGAGCAAGTAGAGTCCAGGTCCAGCTATCATCGGGGAGAAACTCACTCCTCTGATAATGGTTCAATATTTAGTTGCTATTCTTTGTAATTTTCAGAAATATTTTAAAAGGAAAAAAACTTCCCATTTATCATATTTTAACAAACAATAAATGAGCTCATGCATGTTGATTTTAGTATACATACTCAAGTTAGATTCAAAATTATTTGTTTGTTTGTTTGTTTGTTTACTTGGTACAGGGTTTGCAATAAGCTCAAAATCATGCTTATCCTCCTATCTCAGCCTTCCAGTGCTGGGATTACAGGCATGTGTTACCATGCCCAGTTTTGGTGGCTGGAATGGCAGGGCCAGCAAGATATACAGTGCCAGAGATCAAACGTGGGACCTAGCAGTTGCCAGGCAGGCACTTAGACCTCTGAGCTGTCTCTCCAGTCCCAGAATAATTTATTTAACGTATTTAAAATTTTATACTTGGCCTATGTTTTGTTTATTTGTTCCCCTTTTCTTGACACATAGATAAGCGAATCTCTTGCTTATAAACGCAATCAGTGTCAGGATGTAAAGAGAAATTCCACTAAATATATAATGATCTGTACCTTTTTAAAATTTTATTTGACAATATGAATGTTTATTTTCTAATGTATTTTGTACAAGGTCTCATTCCACAGATCAGACTTGTAGTGACCCTCCTGTTTTCAGTCTCCCAGGAGCTGGGATTATAGGCACGCACCACCACGCTGGGTCTCAGTGCTGCTGCACATTGAACCCACGCCCCTGAGCTTCCCTAAGCAGGCACTTAGTCTGATCAGCTATCTCACTGCCATAAATGTTTAGTATTGAAAATCGTACTTCAATTCACAGATGCTAGCAATACATAAGAATATATAGAATGAATATGGCAATGTCTGGAAATTAGAAGAACAAAAAGAAGGATTACTGAAAATTCTTACACTGTGCCCCAAAATCAAGTGATTAGCAAACATAGTTCATAGGAAGTCAAGCAAATGGTGACATTTGTGTCTTTCCTTGTTCAGCCACAAGGCACGCATATTTCTATGCCTTGCGTACTTTAGCATATACTAACCAGTTAGTACTAGAAGAGTAGTTAGAAAATCGCTTCTCTTCACATTAGAGTGGAGTTCTGCCACAGAAGTCATCAAGCATAGAAGCATAGATATGTAACCACTTTGGTATAATGCCAAGAACAGAGGAAGTAAGAGGACATATATTCAACTTTTCACAAAATTTAAAATTTCTTAGGGTTGTGGAGACAGCTCTGTGGCATAAGTGCCTGCTTGGAAAGTGCAAGGTCCTGAGTGTGATCCCCAGTTCAGGTAAAAAAAAAAAAAATCTTAAATAGCTTTAGGAACTTCAGGCAAAGCAATTTTATCCAATACACACTAAGAAGTAATTTATATTGATCAGTCTTTTATTAAATATGCTCAATTTATTTTGCAACACATAAAATATACAGATCATTTCAGAAATAAAAATTAACATAAGATGATATCAATATATGTAGACTAGCATTGAATAAAAACAGAATACAATCAAGTTAGGTTTATTACAAAAGGCTTTGAGGGCTTCAATGTTTTTTTCAATAAAAATGTGTATGTTTACCACTTCCAGCTTAAAAGGTCCTTTCTGTTTATTCCATTTATTTTTTGTGAGGTTTGAAATAATCCTAAATTACATGCTCCCCCAAATGCCCAAGGAACAAATATCGTTATGTCTAAGGTCACATCAAGGTTTTTGGGATTCCATATGCATTATGGAGCCCGGAGCATGACGTTCCCATGTCATTTTTTGGCAACGTAGATGAAGGAACCTTGTCTTGCATTCAAAATACAACTCTTTCCCTTGAACAAGCGCAGGTGTTGAGTTGCCAGTTAAAGCGAAATACTGTCCAGTAAAAAATCATCATCATCCTTGCTTACTTGTCGCTCTGTGTCTTTTCCTTCTGTGAGTGTCCCAAGGATGTAGGCAGAGGCGCGCTGCTCTGAGTCTGCAGCCCATAGCTCCCGCAGGTACTGGCTGCGCACCTGGTCGCCGCAGCATAACCATGGCCACACATGCTTTTTGGCCTGCGGGCGTGGCAAGGTGAGGAGTTCTCGGCTCTTGTCAGCCTGAAGGTTTGATGCTTCTGGCAGCAATGGAATGAAACGTCACTGAGTGCAGTCCCGGGCGGGTCGCAACTTCTAATAAAATAAGATCTGGTTTCATTTTTTAATTTTTTTTAATGGAAAGTGTCATTTAAATACTTACGAAATGTTTTTCATGGAGATATACGTTGTTACATGTAACAACAAAATCGCAATTTTGAAGTGTTTATTGCTTAGAAAGGCCATGGTGACTTTAGTGTTTTCTGCAGCACTAGTGTTTGTTAAATATCTTAAAAAAAATAAATTTTCTTTATAAACTTTGTTGATATTGGGAAACACAGATTATTCTAAATTAAAAAAAAAAAAAAAAAACGCCTACCGACACAATGTTTTAAGATTACTTTTGGAACAATTCAAAGGCAAAAGGAGTAGCAAATTAGAAATAGATACCTTCAATTTCAAAGAAAAAAGCTACATCATAGCTCTTTATTTTTAAGTTAGAGGCAAAAATATTGTTTTAAATTTTAAATGTATCATAGCAAAATATATTCATTTTATGATTCTAACTCATTTATTTATTGCCATCTTATTACTTTATCCAAATTTACACTAATTTCTATTTATTTTAATAGCAAATTTATAAGCAATGCAAAATATAATTTCCAGCCCCTGAAGTATAGAATTGTATATTTCATAGTTTTGAAAGCATTTCAGAAAGTATAAGGCCCAGAGGTTTCTCAATAATTGCCTATATCCAGCAATGGCACAGGCCAAAATTTGCTCTATCGGCCTTTCAGTTTTCTGTCACTAAAAGGAAAGAAGCAAAAACAAGCATTCAACATGGCTACATGACCTAGACCAGAAAATCAGGTGACACCTTAAACCCTCATCCCCACTGAGGACTTCACTGACAGACTGCATTATTTTAATCATAATTAAAGGCGCCATGCTCCATGTACACTTTCTTGTCTTTAATTAACACTGCAAATGGCAGCATCATAATACATTCGTCATCTATAGTGTAAATGATGGCCCTAGGGAAAAATGCATTGCTCTAATTCCCCAGACTGTCTCTGCCGATGAGAGTGCCAGCCAAGGAGAGGTTGAGCAGGAAGAAGATACAATTTGGACTTTTTAAATGTACTATTTAAAATATAGCACTTTTTAGGACTGGGGATTTAGCTCAGTGGTACAAGTGCCTGCCTGGCAAGTGCAAGGTTCTGAGTTTGATCCCCAGTCCTGCAAAATAAATAAATAAATAAATTAATTAATTAATTAATAATAAATAATAAAAGCACTTTTTAAATGTTCTAAAAGTGTTATATTTTCTTTTATTCTCATCATGTATAGTAATTACTACTGGGGGTCTGGGGAGATAGCTCCGAGGCACAAGTGCCTGCGTGGCAAGTGCAAGGTTGTGAGTTTGAACCCCAGTCCCGCAAAAAAAAAAAAAAAAAATTACTACTGACTAGCAGAGGATTTTCCCAAACCTTGGTGTGTGGGGGAGCATAATTCTCTTTCTATTCCTTTAATGTGTGATACATATAGTACCACCATTCCCAACTAGGAAAATCTTCAGGTGACCCTCAAGTGAGTTTAAACACTACAGCGTATAATTCCACAAGCTGTTAGAAACAAGATTGATGGCTAGCGTGGATGGTAACAAGCCCTTCAGAGTTAAAACTTACACTAATTTTCTTCTTTTCCATGAACATCATTATCCTTACTTCATGATCGCTATTTTTGTAAGGCGTCAGTGGGGCAGATAATTTAAAAAACAGAAATCTCCCTAAATCATTTATACATAACCTTGGCAGTGCTTAGGATACTTAGAGGCTGAGAGGGCTCCATCACAACTGCACCTTCATCTGCTTAGAGGTGTGGCAGGACGAGATCCAGTGGTTCAAAGGAAAAATGGAAATGCTCAGATCATGCCCAGGAGGCTTGGCGTCAAGCCATTCCGATTATTTCCTTGACTAAAAAATCTCGTGCCTGATTGTTTTCTATTACCTTATGCATTTGTCTTATCCTAAAATGAAATGCATGATTATAAACCAGGAACTCAAGGCACTTAAGTAGCGTAGCAAATATTGATCTGAACATCTACGTGAAATATTGCATACAAAATGTAACATCACATTGTACTTTCTTCAAAAGAAAGGCGTTGTAATTCATTTGTAGTATCTAGCAGCTAAAGGCTCTCAATAAAATACTGAAATCAATGCTGTATTTTGATTACTAAGTACAGATATACTTTGCACATGCCTTTTCTTTGAAAGCTATTATAAAACAGTTTATCTCTCTTTAGAGAGTTAGGTTTTTCTCTCCTTTTGATATCTTTTACGTTTTAGTGAAATAGTGGGAGGTGATCACTACATGAAGAGATTTCTTCACTTTTTTCATGATGTCCTTCTGGGATATATGAAAAGATGGGGCTGGTGAGATAGGATAGCTCAGCAGACTGAAAGCTCGCTTAGGCAAGTGCAGGAGTCAGGGTTTATTCCCTACCACCATATTCTGCTCCGGGCCCATCCCTGGTGTCCTGAACAGGCTACAGAGACCAGGCATGGTGACGCATGTCTGTAATCTCAGGACTGGGAAGTCCGAAAACAGGAGGGTCACTAAAGCCCGAGCTGCAGAGTAAGACCCTGTACCAAATACATAAGAAGAAGAAATATAAAAATACATATTTTATTTTTGGATTTAATTTTTTACTGTTTGTTCTATTTAACCTATCGCAATCCCTGTGAAGGAACAATATTATTTACTAAATGCATTCTTTAGAAAAGTTAGGGTATTTTCCTTATGCAGTTGTTAAAGCCTGACAAATGTTATGTGTCATGGCTGCAGAACCTATTTTATACCCTAACTACTTTTTCACAAGTTGGGTAATCTATTTAAATTTTATTCTCTTTGACTTTTGATACGGCCATCAAAGGGAATAATTCCACGAACAGTTGTGCAATTGTGGAATTTTAAGATTAGTCAACACAAATTCTATTATTCCAAATAATAAATTAGTAGCATGATAAAATAATTATCATGAAACTTATCATTAACTTCTTTAATTTCCTTTCCAATGTTAATCTAAACTGTCCTATACATTTTTGCCCCTGAAATATTATGAATCCTAGCTAAAATGCTTTCTCGTTGAAAAGTATAATGACCTTTGGAACATATATTTCGTGACTGAATACCGATGTGTGCTGACAGGGAAACTGAGAGAACGCAACGATGTGACACACCATCTGCGCATGCGAGGAATATTTTTCGCAGTCATCTGCAGTGTAAGCCATTTAATTCTTCCAATCATCTAGTGTTAACTCTTCTTCTGTTGAAGTATTGTTCAGTCCTTTCTTGGATAACTTGGAGTCTTCCACGAACTGATAAAAATCAACTATTCAGTAACTTCTCATTACTTTACTGATCATGTATTTTGAGAACTGAAATGAAATATTTCTAATTCTATCTTCAAAATTTCCTTCAAGTATTTGAAAGTTGCTTTCTTTTCTATTTTTAATATATATATATTTAATATATATATACACCCAACGTGGTACCAGCATGGTAAGCCAGGGGTGGAGCCACGGCAGAGCTGCTCTGCCTAAGCAGGTCCTGTAGTCTGCTGAGCTATCACGGCCCTATATTCATAGTTCTTATAACGTCCTGAGATCTAATTTCTCTCACTGGGCTAGAAATATAAACATTTTCAAAGTATGTCAGAGTTGTGTCTGCTTCCCAAGCAAAGTACAGCCTTATCATGCAATTTTTCTTCCCACTTCTTCATTAAAATTCCTATTGTAAGGATTATAAATGAAAAGGTGAATATATATATATATATTTAAGTCCAGTTCAGCTTGCCCTGGGGGTGGGGCTGGTGCAGCCTGTGGTGCTAAGGATTGAACCATGGTCCCTGCAGTTGCCTAAGCTTGCCTAAGCAGGTGCTTTAGACTGCTGAGCTATCTTGCTAGCCTAAGTTATTTTATTTTTAAAGTGAGTACAAAAGAATATTGAAGCAAAAAACTACAAATGATGCAGAATTTCACTACACGAATTGATATGCTATTGTCACTTTTTTTTTTTATCCTGGCGTTTTACAAGAAACTTTGATAAAGTGCCTTTTACATTGAAAATTTGTTAACAACAACAACAAAAAAAACCAGATTCTTCTTCTGATTTCAATTGATGAAATAAATTTATAATTTACTGCAGAATTGTTCTATTTTACTATCTTTTAACTCCTTTTTCTTTATATTTTCTATAAAATCATCAAAAGATAATTTATGAAATTATTTACAAATTTTGGATTCTTATAATCCTCTTTGTAGTAATCCTCACTTAAATCCTAGGTAAATACAAATCCAAAACACAGGGTAAAGCCATTATTGCAGGGGATATATTTCTTCTTGAATAATATGACACCAAGTAATTGCAAATTATTTTCAGATATTAAAATTCTGCATATTTGAGTTTTCAAAATTATAAAATTACCAAGTGAAATTTTTACTATTAATTTAGATTTTAATTTCTATAAGGAATTCATCATTTAAGTTGTAGCTCATAACTATATGCATAATTCTTTTTTAATATATTTAGAAGAGGGTCTACAGAGTCTCACTAAGTAGACTGGCTTCCTAGTGATTCTCCTGTTTGCAGCCTCCCAAAGTGCTAGGATTATGGGAACACGTCACCACACCCAACGTGGTATCAGCATGGTAAGCCAGGGGTGGAGCCAGGGCAGAGCTGCTCTGCCTAAGCAGGTCCTGTAGTCTGCTGAGCTATCACGGCCCTATATTCATAGTTCTTATAACGTCCTGAGATCTAATTTCTCTCACTGGGCTAGAAATACAAACATTTTCAAAGTATGTCAGAGTTGTGTCTGCTTCCCAAGCAAAGTACAGCCTTATCATGCAATTTTTCTTCCCACTTCTTCATTAAAATTCCTATTGTAAGGATTATAAATGAAAAGGTGAAAAACTTACGTTTTGTTTTCCCTTCCATACGGCTTCTGTTACACGGAACTCTGAAATTTGTATGTATTCTGTACATTTCATGTCTCTTATTTAAGGTCAAGACATTTAGAAATAAATAAGACCAAAGTATGCTTCAACACCCACTAATATTTTATAAACCCTCTCATGAAATTACATTGTATTGTTCCTTAAACATTTTTTATATCACAGAAGGATTTTTGTATTTAAACTAAGGCTTATTTTTAGAGCTTTCATTATGAGTTTCCTAAATTCTCTAAAAATAAAATGCACTTGACTTCATTTGTGTTGTTTAAACAAGGAGTAAAACCAAGTTACTACACAGAGGGATATTACTATTTAAAATCAAAATAGTGAATGCTTCCAAAACGTTTCTTTTGCCAACTAAAACAATGAATATGAGCATATCAAGAATCACTCATGGACCTATGTCTGTAGAAAACAGAAACTACAGTCGCCATCAGAACATCCAGCACGCCCAGAGACCCGGGGGTGTGAAACACTCATGCAAGGAAGCAAGCTACAACCTTCTTAGATTCTTTTTCATAAGTTTAAATCAAACTGGGGCCTGTGAGATGGCTCAGTGGTCTAAAGCGTCGGCTTAAGCAAGCATAGGCAACTGTAGGGACCATGGTTCAATCCTCAGCACCACATGCTGCACCACCCTCACCTGCAGGACAGACTGAGCCCGCTATAAAAAAATAAATAAAAATAAAATGAAAAGAATTGGAAAGAAAATAAATTGTTGCAGTGCAATTTCTTTCTCTGGGCTGGTAAAAGCAGTGTTTGGTTGTGGAAGATTTAAAATTTATATGTTTACATAATGTGACAATAAGTTGTCATTCAAGAAAGAAAGAAAGAAGAAAAGAAAGAAGGAAAGAAAGAAAGAAAGAAAGAAAGAAAGAAAGAAAGAAAGAAAGAAAGAAAAAAGGTATTTTCAGGCCAGGGAGATAGCTCAGCATATTAGCACCTGCCTAGTAAGCGCAAGGTCCTGAGTTTAATCTCTGGCAGTGCTAAATAAATAAATAAATAAATAAAATAAAGTGTATTTTTAAAAAGTTATTCATTTATTGAAAGCAAATAAAATAGCAATGAAACAGTTTCAAAACACATTAGTAGGACAATTACAATAATTAATACATTGCCTGTTGTTGTCTCCATAGTAACTGTTCTGCGTATGAGATGTAGACCTGATATCTTGTCTAAACATTATTAGTACAAACCTCTCTTTTCATCGAACTAAGAAAAAGTAGCTGTATATTTGTCCTAACTATCTTGTTTATACATACACATATATATTTTCCCTACAAAATGGTCCTTTATGAATGTCCCCCTTTTTGTTTTATTTTGTCAAAGATGGATGATCCATTGCTATTAGAGAAGCTATATTTGGAGATGTCTCTAAAGGCTTTTTTCATACTTGATGCCAGCCCAAATACTGTAGGTACTTGAATTCAGCAAAATAATCCAGTATAATCGAATAGTCCCAATAGGATTGAGTTACCAGCACAACTGGCAACTCTCCAAAGTCATTGACTTAAGCCTTTAACAGTTCAGCATGTTAATATACTTTCACTTTTTGTTCCTCTTGGTTATACTTTCTTGCTGATAACGTGTATTTTAAATAGTTCATTTAAATTTTAAGACACTATGAAAGCCAGAATGGCTCATTTTAGCCAGGTGTGTTGACACGTGCCTCTTATCGCAGCACTGGAAATGCTGAGACAAGAAGTTCACTGTGAGTTTAAAGCTAGACTGGCCTACAGAAGCAAAACCAAGGCTGCTCAGCATAGTGGGACTTTGTCTGAAAATAAAAGAGATATTCATTTTAAAAGCTTG
This sequence comes from Myocastor coypus, assembly GCA_004027025.1. NCBI lineage: Eukaryota > Metazoa > Chordata > Mammalia > Rodentia > Myocastoridae > Myocastor > Myocastor coypus. The sequence goes on from PVJA010053516.1 coordinate 9,245, forward strand.
TCATAGTTTTAAAGCAGCTGTTTATGAATTAAGAACATTGTAGTAGGGAGTACATTGATATATTTTATGAAAAAGAAAAGGATTCCCTAGAATAAATTTTTTTTTGCCTTTATTTTATTTTATTTTGCTTATACAGGAGACTGGGACCATTTCATGCCAGTGTGGAACAGAGAAGAAATTACACAAGATTAGTGGCTTTAAATACATTTTTGAAAGTTAAGTTTAACATCCAGAAAAAAAAAAATCAACTATATTTTTCCCATGTGTTTAGATACAGATGGACTTATCGATACAAATACCAAGGATGGAATATATGTATTATATTCCATCCTTGGTATTTGCAGATTTTGTATTGTGAAATAATCTATTCTTTGAAATTTACTTGTAACCCAAAATTAAGTTCTCGGGCCAATTTCCTAGTTAATCGCAGCTCCAAAGTGGTTAAAAAGGCAAGCATGCTTGGCCATGTTTCTTTCTGGTGTAGAACAAGAGGCTGCTCTGTCCTTTGTGTCAAGTCTAAACATCAGACAGGTGCAAATGTCAGTCTACTGAATGCAAGGAGTTTGGTAATTTCACGAGGTAGTTATTGTTCTTGGTTCCCTTGTTAAATATGTCCCCGAAGTATAATCTTGGTGAGACTCAGCCTTTGCTTCCACTCTCATGGTTCTGATGTCTCTTATCAAGAAAATACATGTTCTCCAAGATTGCTTCACAAATGAGTTCTATCTGTTTTGGTCATTAGTTCTGTATTAATGAATCATTACTGTGGGGAGAACAAATGCTTGGTATGGAAGCCAGACTCTCTTCCCCAAGTAACGTCATAGCACAAGGTCAGCCTATGCTAAAGCTGAGAAACACCTACATTTTAGGTTGGTTGAAAAAAAAAAAATTATCGCATGCACCATTGATACAAGGGAGCAAACCATTCTCAGCTAGAGCTTTACTATAAATAAATGCTACGCCTGCCTAAAATGTTAAAGAAGGGTTCTTTATGCAAACTGGTGTAGAACAAGTCATATTGGCAGGCTGACAAAAATATGAGCAAGTTTGGAGGGAAACTCTGCGCTGCAAGAAACAAGAAGGGCTCAATGACTAAATACAGTGTCTGAGGAAACCTGTATAAGGCTTGGGTTTAATGAAGTAAAAGCTGGTTAGTGATGGAAAACACTTTAGAGCTTTCAAGGATCACAGACAGTCTGCTGTGGCGTGTGTGCACAGGCGTGTGCCATGGCTCAGTTTTGTTAACATTTTGAAAGTCCAATGTCACTTTAAATGAAGCAACAATAACTATATGCTTGGATATTTAATAACTTGAAAGTGTTTTCATGTATACTACATTCGAGAAACCAGATTCAAATATGTTGTTGCAACATCAGTTAACTCTTGCAAAGTTGATGGCATAGAGCTAGTGAGTCTGAGTTGATGGTAACTTGACTATTGTATCTTCTAAAGTGAAATACTTTACATTGTTAAACTGTATCACTAAATTGAGAATGTCCCTTTATCTTCTTCCTAAAACATCAAAGACCCATAACATGACAATGACTGTATACAACTTGCTGTTTCTTTCTATAAAGATATATTTTGGACAAGATGTCAAAATAATTATAATTAATTATGGAATATTCGATTCTTTTTTTTACAAAATATATTTGGTTGTTACAGGGTCTCACTAAGAAACTTGTACCCAGTGTGATCTTCCTGTTGTCAGCTCCCCAGTGCTGGGATTATAGGCTTGGGCCACCATGCGGGGGCTCTGTGGCTGGCTCAGGCAACCCTGGGAGCAGGACAGTGCAGCATGCAGGAATAGGGTTAGAACTGCAGACCCTGAGCTTGCCTAAGCTTGCCTAAGCAGGCGCTTTTGCCCACTGAACTAACTCACTGTCTTACTTACTTTTTACTTGTTTCTGGGACAAATAAATATGCAACAAAGTTGTTCTGATGCAACAGTGTGGATACTGAGCTCTTTCCATATTGTTCCAATGCACGTGTGGTAGGCACGTGTGGTAGGCACCTGAGAACCAAGAAAGACCAAGGGAGGGCAGGGAAACCATAGTTGGGCGCTCTGGCGGCCAAAGCTGCAAGGCTTGTTGCTCCTTGCAACTCAAATTCCAAGTGAGTTTTCATTTATAAAAGGATGCATGTAGACGTGGAAATTGAAAGCCTGCTTGTCATTCTTTCTATTTAAATTCTTTATGACAAGGTTGAAGGGTTCGGTTAAAGCAATTGCAGAGGTCTGTAAACATGTGGGCGTTGGGGCAGCAGAACGTTGACTGCTCTTGTGAGGTTGGTGTCACGCCTAAATGGCTCACGGAGCCCGCAGTCTTCCCACGTGGTGATAAGGCGGGCTGAGGGCTGGGTCCGCGATGCTATACATTCTGGGTGTGTGATGCACCGTCTGCATTGTGCACCAGCGAGTGCACCTCTTTTTTTTGCTTTTTTTCCGGAGTGGAGGATTGATCTCAGGCCCTTATGCTTGCCAGGGAAGTACTTATTCTACTGGGCTATCTCCCGCATGCCATAAATATGCCTCATTGTTTCTTCTCTTCTCTTCTCTTCTCTTCTCTTCTCTTCTCTTCTCTTCTCTTCTCTTCTCTTCTCTTCTCTTCTCTTCTCTTCTCTTCTCTTCTCTTCTCTTCTCTTCTCTTCTCTTCCCTTCCCTTCCCTTCCCTTCCCTTCCCTTCCCTTCCCTTCCCTTCCCTTCTCTTCTCTTCTTTCCCACCTCCCTCCCTTCCACCCTTCCTCCCTCCCTCCCTCCCTCCGTCCCTCTTTCTTTCTGCTTGCCAAGCAAGCACTTATTCTACTGAGCTGTTACCCTAGTCCTGGGGAAAGCATCACCTTTAAGGTGG
>PVJA010053517.1:0-11921 GCA_004027025.1 Myocastor coypus
AAAAAAAAAAAAAAGAAAGAAAGAGGGCTAGGTCTGGTGTGGAGGAAAAGATGATGGTCTTAGGACTGCAGAATCAGAGGTCATAGAACAGAAGGAAGGTGTGGCCAGGACCCCACAGGAGCACAGGAAAAGGCGTGCCTGAGGGGCGGTGGGCAGGAGACATTCCCTGAATCATGCCTTGGTTCTTTCATTCCTATTGTACACATAAGAAACTGAAGAGTACGGTGGGAGGGATGAAGAAGTTAACTATGCCAGTACCCGTGCTGCTATGAACAAGATCACAGAGGGCTGCAGGGACACGGGAGCTGCGCCTAAGTTAGACAGGAGAAGAGAGCTTCTGCTAAAAAAATAAAACTGAGAAACAGCGTGTTTATAAATAAGTCACAGATAAAATAAGCACTTTGAGAATATGTAGGACTGCACAGTAATGTGACGCTGCACACCAAGTCACACGGGATGGGGCACCAGTTATACTTGAGGACAAATCTGTAGCCTTAAATGATTAGAAAACAAAGGCTGAGAACTCATGAGCCATGGATGAAACTTAGAGTCTGGCCACGCAGTGCATTCGCGTCCAGATCATCACACCGCCCTTCATGGCGGTCGGCTGCTTCACCTGTGCCCCATGTGTCATTTCTTAAGGATTTTAACTCTGACTCACTGCTGTCCTATCACTGCTTTTTTTTCTTTTCTTCCTTCTTTTCTTTCTTTCTGTCTGTCTGTCTGTCTGTCTTTCTTTCTTTCTTTCTTTCTGTCTGTCTTCTTTCTTTTTCTTTTCTTTTTTTCTACACTGTGGTTTAATCCAGGGCCTTTGCTCTGAGCTACAACCTTAGCTCTTTTCATTTATTTTGAGACAGGGTCTTGCTAAGTTGCTAAATTGCTCAAATTGGGTTCTAATTTGTAGTACTCCTGTCTCAGTCTCCCAGGGTGCTGAGATTACAGATGTGTGTCACCTTACCTGCCTTTTTTGTTTTGAAATCTAAATACTCATGTCAGTGATCCTTCCAATACCATGGTCTATTGTTTTCTATTCTCTCTCGCTCTTTCTCAGGAGTTGAACTCAGGACCTTGTACTTGCTAGGCAGGTGCTTGTTCCCCTGAGCTATACTGCCAAGCTACTCTTTTTGAAAAATGTATTTGGTTGTTGCAGGGTCTTACTACGCAGCTCAGACTCATACTGATGTTCCTACTTTCAGCTTGCCACTATGCCCAGACTCTGTCTGGCTCAGTGTGCCCTTGGGCAGGGCTGGCATGGCATGTCATGCCAGCGATCCAACCATGCACTTGCCCAACCTTGCCTAAGCAGGTGCTGTACTCTGCTGAGCTATCTCATCAAACCCTGGGCTGCTTGTTCTTGTAGTTAAGCCTTAGATATTATCCTTCCCAACACCTACAATTTCTTTTTTTAAAAAGCTTTAATTAATTAATTAATTAATTAATATTATGGCTGCCCTAGGGGTGGGGCTGGTGCATCCCCATGGCTGGGGATCAAACCATGGTCCCTTCGGTTGCCTAAGCTTTCCTAAACAGGTGCTTTAGACCACTGAGCTATCTCACCAGCCCTATAATTTGTATATGAACTTAATATCCAGAATCTCTGTTTACCATCTTAATCATTTATGCTTCCATCTTATTCAGCTTAGCATCTTAATTCTCACATTCCTTGGACTTCCAGTACTAGATATGATATATATAGAACATCCTCTGCTGCTGACTAGAAATAAGTTTCACAAGTGCAAACGTCATGTTTGTTCACTAACCTGTTCCCAGGTCATAGTACCTGGTACACAGGAGACTCTCAATACATACTGGCTGAGTAAAAGCATGAGTTGTAGGATTAATAGTGAAGATATTTAGGAGGGAAGGAGCTCCTCCTACTCCTTAGGTGGGGAGCTCTGTGTTAGATGATCTAATACTTACAATTGTGGAACAGATAGAATTGAACCCTGCATTTATGGAAATTGATCAGAGCAACTGTTCCCAACTGAGGCTTCTAATACTTTATGATGTCTTTAGGATACAAAGAGTTTACCCTAAGGTACTTTTAATTATCTTTATCATAAATCATGTCATCAGGATGTGAAACTAACTCAGGCTTAAGGCGAGGGCTAAGCAAATATTGGCAGGCAGAACAAAGCTACGGACTTTGGGCATCACTGGCTTCTGGAGCAGTCCTGGTGGCTGCAGACATTGATGTCTGGTGATCTCGTGGGGCTCAGCTGGCAGAAGCCACTTGTTTATGACAGCAGTCTTTCCAACAGTTTATATTGGAACATGCTTTTGAGAAGCCGGCAACTAGCTTAGTTTGAAGATATCATGGTGAAGTAGGAAATTCCATTCAGGAAACAACAGTCCAGAATTCTAATCTAGCTCTTTAGGGACTTGGATAGCAGGACTTGGAGCAAGTTGTTAAATCTTTCTAGACTTAGTTTTCTTATTTATAGAGTGAATAAAGATAACAAGTTATGAGTCTATACTTGTACGGATGATTGACGTCACATGTCTCATTGACATAGAAATGGGGATAGGCATATTCAGTCACATCAAAGCATACTTACTAAAATTCTTGAGCATAGATTATTGAGGAGAGGACTTTGGTTTGACCCTCGCTCATCTTGGATGTTAGGAAACTGAGTACCAAAGGCGTCCTTTACATTAAAAATGTGTAGGATGGTAAGGATGGAACATACAAAGAATGTAAGTTTTTTGATTTCAAGTCAAGTTACATGAACTGTTACTGAGGGAGGGAAGGTAATGGGAGAGGACTCAGCATTCTTTTTATTTTATTTTATTAATGTGTAAACTTTATTTATTTATGTATTTTATTATGGCTGGCTCAGCCTGCCCTGGGGGTGGGGCTGGCACAGCATGTGGTGCTGGGGATCGAACCGAGGTCCCTGACACCTAAGCTTTACCTAAGCAGGTGCTTTAGACCACTGAGCCATCCCACCAGCCCAGGACTTGGCATTCTTTTGCAGGGAAGTCATGTTCAGGACACACAGAAATAGCAGTCAGCCCAGAAGAGGTGATAGGATGGAGAAGACCCCAGATGCAAGATCTGGGAAGGTGGGGCAAGCCACAGAAAGAGAAAATGAGCTGAAATCCTATCACTGTAAACAAAGAGAAGTTTACAGATGCCACTGGAGGTTTCAGTCAATGACTGAGCACTCAGTCAGGACTGGAGATAAGATATCTATTCTTTTTTTTTTTTTTTTTTTTGAGACAGGGTCTCAGTGTGCAGTTCAGGCTGGCTTTGAGCTCACTTTTGTAGCCCAGGCTGGTCTTGAACTCACAATGATCCTCCTGCCTCAGCCTCCCAAGTGCTGGGATTACAGGCGTGAGCCACCATGACCCGCAAGATATCTATTCTGTCTGGTGCTTCCCTGAGATTCTGCGTCCGTTTAATTTTTTAAGTTACCATTATTATTTTTTGTTTGTTTTTTGTCTTATTGAGACAGGGTCTCGCTATGCAGTTCAGGCTGGCCTTGAGCTCACTTTTTGTAGCTCAGGCTGGTCTCGAACTCACATTGATCCTCCTGCCTCAGCCTCCCAAGTGCTGGGATTACAGGTATGCACCCTGGCTAATTACCATTATTTTGGATTAAAAGTAATAAAAATTATTAGCAAATTTCAAAACTTTGCTGAACTCACTCTCTTTCCCCATCACTTCCTTAGTCTTCTTGGTTGCTGTCTGCTACCTCAACCTCGCTACTCACCCATTGCTGTCCATAGCTGTCCTCCAGGTTATTGAAGAAGTGATCATCCCACTTTTCACGGATGCTCAGCAGATCGAGAGGCTTAAAGCCATTCTCAGCCATGACCACGAAATAAGTAAAGAATCCAGCCAGAGCCTGGATCATCCCTGTAAGGGGTAGAGCCGTGGGACAGTCATGGAAGGCCCCCCAAAGGCAGTCTATCCAAGGGGCAGAGGCTGGGCCCTGCATCTGTCAGACTGGGCTGTGTCTGTGCAGGTGTGAAGGTTCTTGCCTTCAATAGCAGATCCCCCATCTAAGGGACTTGTCCTCAAGCTCTTGACATTTATTTCTAAACTCTAACCCAGTGTCATCTTTGAGTCATATCATCTTAAACCTGCAAGAGCTGGACAACTCCCCTTCCTCTGACATTAGGATAGTTACCAAATGTTTGCCTCTTGTCTGCTATTTACCCTTCGCCTTTCTCTCAGTCAAAACTTCTGTCTTGCATTCCTGGACCATAGAGATGTCTGACACTAATGTTTGCATCCTAACTGGAGAGCTGTGTTGTGTGAGTATAGACAGTGGGCGTACATCATCACAGTGTTCAACTATCATCTCTGTCTCATGAATGGGAAAACTCACACACACACACACACACACACACACCAGCTATTGGCCAGCGTTGCACGATCAGGAAGCGGCAAAATTCAGATTCAAATGTAAGTCTGATTCCTAAGCCTGTGCTTTTTCTACAGACTCCTCTGATAGATGCTGGGATGGTGTCTCTTGTTCCCAGTCTCTTCTCTGTCCACCCCTCACTCTGCTCCTGAAACACTCTGATGTGCCTGGAAGCAAAGGCCTCTAGTGCCACCCAAATGTCTTTCTAAGCTGGACTGAATACAAGCACTATGTCTATAACATTGTTTTTCACTACTCCCTTATGGAGACCAAGAATGCCACCAAGATGGTCTACTCAGTCTTCTCTAACAATGCCATGAGCTTCCCTTTGCCATCCTCCACATCTGTCAAGATACAGCGCTTAGTCAAAGCCCTTATCCTCCAAAACCAAGACCAGGTTCTATTTCTTCCATAAAACTCTCTGCCCTCACAATTAGTGAGCTTGCTAGCTTTGGGCTTGCATGTCTCTGCTCATTGCATGGCGTGTAGAAATATGCTACCTACCGTTTTAGGCGCATTTGTTCCTTTTCGACTGGGCCCTACCTACATCAAGAGCAGCTCAGAGATCAATAGCTCTTTGCATTGCTCTGGCCCAGAGCATTTTGCGTTTGGGAAAATCCCTCCCTATTTCCAAACTGAGCTGGCTCAGATGGGCAGCTGTTCTCCTCTCCCTGCCTGCCTCACTGCTTCAAACTCACCAATCTGTCCATAGGCCATGCCAATGAGACGGCGATTCACAAGATTATCAGTCTTGGGGTCCCGTGGACGCCTCTGCATGATGTCACTTTCTGGGTTCTCATAAGCCAAGGAGATAGCAGGTACCTAGAGGTTAGAGGGATGGAATGATAGAGCCACAGAATTCAGAAGGAAACTCAGGAAGAGCTCCAGCCACTACCCACACTACGGTTAAGCTTTCTCCTTCCTACTCCTAATCTGTCCTGCAGGAGGTCCTTGAGCCAGGCTGCAGCCTGGTCCTCACCATGTCCGTGCCCAGGTCAATGCAGAGGATTGTGATGGTGCCCAGAGGCAAGGGGATCCCAAGGATGATGAACATCAGGAAGGGGGTGATCTCAGGGATGTTGCTGGTCAGGGTGTATGCGATGGATTTCTTCAGGTTGTCAAAGATGAGACGACCTGTGAAGGAAGGCCAGCCTTCCATGAGGAACACTGAAAGGACCTATGTCTAGTGCCTGGACAGACAGACTACTGCAAAGAAGTGTCATGGTCCAGATGAGGCCTGGAAGTCCTAGATATTGGCAGTCCTGATTTTATCCATAAATTGTGTGGTGATTTATTAGAGACACGATTTAGGAGCATGTCCTGACTGTACTCTTTGTTCTTGGACCCCAAATGTCTAATGTTACTGATCTCTGAAAACGTAGCAGATTTAGCCCTCGTTAATCCTGAGGTGTCTGAGAATACCAGTATTAAAGCCTTTACAAGCTTGAGCCTGAAACAGAGAGAACCTGGACTTGGGACAGATGGGTTTGAATCTTATTTTCTGCCATAAACAGCTTGTGACCTTGGGTGCCTCTTATCTCTCTGACCCTCATCATTTCTCTTGTGCTGAAAGATTACTGGGTCTTTCCTTGATTGTCTTTTCAAAGACTGAAACCCCTTCCTATGCTCCATGTTTTATTTTTTTCTACCGCACTTAACATAGTATCCAACTTGCATAGTATGCAGACAGTAGCCTATCTCTTTGCACTAGAAATTAAGGTATATGTGGGCAGGGATTCATGCATTTTTCTCCCACCATCGTATTCCCAGTTTGTAGAATAGTACTTTGCATGCACAGCCAGTGCTTAAAAGAATTTTTGAACTGAATAGCTATTTGAAGTTAGGATCATAGTACGTTTCAATAAAGTATAACCATTATTATTATATGGGCTGCCATGTTTTAGTAAGATAGCTCCAGATAGAAAGCAGGGAACCTGGGTAAAGCATTCTAGGGCTCTCCTGTTGATCAACTGGTACTGGCTTTTAGCATTCTCTGGAAAAGAGGGTGCTTCATTGGGTTTATGCAGTCCATTCCTGGATAGTTTTTAACCAATCCTCATGTGTCACCATGTGCAGAGTCCTGCTGAAGATTGTAGATTATGGAAGTTTCTCAGAGCTGTAGGTACATGTGTGTTCTCAATACACCTGAATACCAGTAAGAGGACAAAGAAGATATTCTCTACCACATCAGAGTCCCAGCATCCCTAGCAAATCTGGATTTTCATACAATCTAATAAAAAAGTGATGTTTTGTGGCACACAGGAAAGCTTCAATCTTTTTTTTTTTTTTTTTTGGCTTTTTGACCAGGGTCTCCCTATGCCATACAGGCTGGCCTTGAGCTCACTTTGGTAGCCCAGACTGGTTTCGAACTCTCACTGATCCTCCTGCCTCAGCCTCCCGAATGCTGGGACTACAGGTGTGCGCCACTATGCTGGGCTTGAAAGCTTCAATCTTAACATCACCTTTTTTTGGGGGGGGGGGACCAGGGTTCGAACTTATAACCTTGCATTTGCCAGGCAGGCACTTGTGCCACAGAACTATCTCCCCAGCCTCTTGGAAGGCTTCACTTTGTGGGCCCAGCTCGAGCAGTTGTGGAGCTTTCCTGGAACCATTTAAGAACTTTGGCAGACTCTAGGCAGTCTGTAGGACACTGTCTGGGTGATTGCTGGGAGCTTCAAAAATGCCAAAACAGGGGCCAGGGAGATAGTTCTGTGACACAAGTGCCTGCCTGGCAAGTACAAGGTCATGAGTTCGAACTCGGCTCCCACAAAAAAAAAAAAAAAAAAAAAAATTGCCAAAACACAGGAGCAAAAGGCAATCTCAACCCTCTAGCCCACCCAGAACAAATCCAGGAGAGAAACACATACAAGAACTTGGAAATCACACATCTGAAATATCTGAAACGATATCAACCGGAGTAAAGAAACAAGTCCATCAGGCTATAGAGGAAATAAGAGCAGAAAAAATCTCTTAGGTACAAAAAGAAAGGATAATAGTCATGAAAGAATTGCTCAACACAGCTAAAGAGGACATAGGAAACTAGAGGAGAATAGAAAAATGATGGAAACACTGAATGAACAGTACAAGAAAGAATTGGAATGTGCAAAACAGATTCAAGAACATATCCAGGACATTAACAACCTTACTGAAAGCTGGCAAAACCACTTGAATGAAATTGAAGATAGACTTTCAGACCTAAAAGACAGTGTTGCAGCTAATAAATGTGAAATAAAAGATCTTTTAAAACTAAAAGGAAATCAAGAAATAACAATTCAACAAGATAATGCAAAGAAAAATAATATTAAAATAGTAAGTGTCAGTGAAGCAGCAGGAGACAGCACAAACGACATAAAAATTGCCAGCCAAATAGCTAAGTGGATTAAAGCACCTGCAAGCAGGCACAGGGGCTGGGGGTTCAATCCCCAGGCCTGCTGTCCTGGCCCCACCCCCAGGGCATGCTGAGACAGCAATTTAGATTTGGTGTGGTGGCATGCACCTGTAATCCCTACTCCTGGGAGGTTGTAGACAGGCGGATCACTATGAGTCTGGTCTAGTAGTGAGACCCTGAACACATCCTGTAGACGCTTCCCTAGAATAATAATAATAATATATATATATACATACATATATATATATATATATATATATATATATATATATATATGGCAAAGCTGCAAGAGGAAGATATAGCAATAATAAATATATGCTGGATGTGATAGTGCACAACTATAATCCCAGCACTTGGGAGGCTGAGGCAGGAGGATCAGTGTGAGTTCAAGACCAGCCTGGGCTACCAAAGTGAGCTCAAGGCCAACCTGAACTGCATAGTGAGATCCTGTCTCAAAAAGACAATAAAGAAATAAATAAATTTACCCAATGCAGGAGCACCTTCCTACATAAGACTAATTTTCACAGACATGAAAGAATCATATGGGCAATAATACAATCATAATGGGGGACTTTAATACACCACTGTCACAAAGAGATAGACCAAGTAGGCAAAAAATCAGCAAAGAAAAAACAACTAAACCAAACGTGTGCAGAAATTGACTTGATAGAACTTTATAGTGTTTCACCTAGCAACAACACAAACACATTCTTCTCAGCCACACATCAAGACATTCTCTAAAGCAGGCCATATACTAACACACAGAGCATGCTTGAGTAAATGTAAAGCAACTAAAATTATCCCACTCATACTATATGATCACAGTGCAATAAAACTGGAGATTTTTTTTAAAAAAGAAACATCAAAAACAACATAAACACATGGAAATTAAATAACAGCCTCCTAAACAACCAGCAGGTCACAGATAAAATTAAAGAAGAAATTTAAAAAACCCCTATAATCAAATGAAAATACAAATACAACTTACTGAAACCTGTGGGATGCAATGAAAACTGTCTTAAGAGAAAAGTTTATAGTGGTAAATTTGCACATTAGGAAAACAGGATAAGCCCAAGTAAATGATTTTATACTGCACGTCAAGCTCCTAGAAAAAGAAGATCAAGTCAAGCCCAAAGCCCAAAGAATGCAAGAAATTATAAAGATTAGAGCAGAAATTAATGCATTGGAGATGAAGAAAGCAATACAAAGAATAAATAAATCAAACAGTTGGTTCTTTGAAAGAATAAATAAAATTGATAAACCCCTAGCCAACTTAATCAATAAAGAAAAAAAATTCATGCAATAAAGAATTAAAAAGGTGAAATTACTACAGACCCCACAGAAATTCAGAATATCATCAATACCTACTTTCAAAATCTTTACTTTCACAGGATGGAAAACACAGAAGAAATGAACAGTTTCCTAAGTACATATGAAATGCTAAAGCTGAGTCAAGAAGACATACAAACTCTGTATAACCCAATAACAAAAAACAAAACTGAAAAATATAGCAAAAGACCTATCAACAAAGAAAATCCCAGGTCCCAGTGGACTCAAAGCAGAATTCTGTGATTTCTGAAGAAATTTAGAGAAGATTTCATATCAATGTTTCTCAAGCACTTCAGTGAAATTGAAAGGGAAGCAATTCTCCCAAACTCATTTCTGGAGGTAAATATTTCTGATTCCAAAGCCAGAGGAAGGGATCAGGTAGATAGTTCAGTGGAACAAGTGCTTGCCTGGGAAGTCAGAGAAAGATCCAACTAAAAAATAGAACTATAGGCCAGTCTCTTTAATGAATATAGATACACAAGTCCTCAATAAAATACTAGTGAACAGAATGCAGCAAATCACCAAGAATACTATACATCATGATCAAATGGGATTCATTCCGGGAATGCAGGGATGGTTCAACATACTCAAATCCATAAATGCAATATACCCCATCAATAGAACCAAGAATGAAACCCATATGATCATCTCAATAGATTCAGAAAAAGCTTTTGACAAAGTACAACATTCATTCCCAATTAAAAAAAACCCTACAGAGAATTGGAATAGATGGTCTGTTTCTCAACTTAATAAAAGCTATCTATGAGAAACCAACAGTCAATGGGCAAAAATGGGCAAAAACTGAAGGCCTTCACTTTATTATTTATTTATTTATTTATTTTTTGGTCTTTTTGAGACCCGGTCTCACTATGCAGTTCAGGCTGGCCTTGAGCTCACTTTTGGAACCCAGGCTGGTCTTGAACTAGCAGCGATCCTCCTGCCTGGCCTCCCAAGTGCTGGGATTACAGGTGTGCATCACCACATCCGGCTAAGGCCTTCACTTTAAAATCAGGAAAATCCTGGGTTGTCCATTTCTCTACTCCTATTCAGTATAGTTCTGGAAACATTCGACAGAGTAATAAGACAAGAGAGAGAAATAAAAGGAAAAAGGATTGGAAAAGAAGAAATGAAATTATCATTGTTTGAGGATTACATGATACTCTACATAGAAGATCCCAAAAAACTCCACTTAGAGTCTCATAGGTTTAATCACCAAATTCAGCAGTGTAACAGTATACAAAGTCAATATCCAAAATAAGTAGCATTTTTGTACACAAAGAATGAACACACTGAGAAAGAAATTAGGGAAATGGTGCTGTTCATAATAATATCCAATAGAATGAAATGTTTAGGAATCTATCTCACAAAGGATTTAAAAGATTTATACAGTGAAAATTTTGGTACTCTGAGAAGAGATGGAAGAGGTTTTGAGAAAATGGAAAAATACTGCATGCTCCTGGATAGGAAGAAAAACATTGTGAAATGCCCATATTCCCAAAATCATTACACAGATTCAGTACAATCCCAATTAGGATACCATTAGTATACCTCACAGAGCTAGAGAAAACACTCCTCAAATTCATTTGGAACCAGAAAAAAACCCAGAATATCAAAAGCATTCCTGGGGAACTAAGGAAAGGCGGTAGGTATCACAATCCCTGACCTAAAATTATGCTATAAAGCTACTGCAATAAAATCAATATGATATTGGCATAGAGATAGACCTGAGGATCCATGGAACCGATTAGAAGATGCAGACACAACTGCAAACACACTCAGCCACCTTATCTTTGATAAAGAAGGCAAACAAGCTCACTGGAGGAAAGATAGCCTCCTTAATAACGGGTGCTGGAACAAATGACTTTCCAAATGCTGAAGGCTAAAACTAGACCCATGCCTATCACCATGCTCAAAGCTCTAGTCAAAATGGATCAAACATTTAAATATTAAAAGAGAAACACTAAATATCTGGAGAAAAGTATAAGTAGAAATCTAAAAGACATAGGGGTAGTTTGTGAAGAAAAACCGAACTGCACAGGAAATACTTCAAAGAATCAACAAATAGGATCTTATCTTTTTGAAAAGTTTCTGTACTTCAAGCAAATCCCAACAGAGTAAAAAAAAAAAAACAACAAATTGGGGGGAAAAAACTATAGCCATTCTGTCCCTCAGACAAAGACCTTCTATCCAGAACATATAAAGAATTTTTAAAAAATCAAGACCCCAAAATTTAAAGACCCAATCCAAAAATGGGCATCTGGGATGAATATACACTTCTCGGGAAGAAATACAAATGGCATGTAAATGTATGAAAAAATGTTCAATATCATTGGTCATTCAAGAAATGCAAATTAGGGGCCAGAGAGATGGCTCAGCATTCTAAAGCACTTGCTTAGGTAAGCTTAGGCAACGACAAAGACCACGGTTAGATCCCAGGCACCACATGCTGTGCCAGCCCCACCCCTAGGGTAGGCTAAGCCAGCCATTAAAACAAAAAAGCTGGAAGTTCCGTTCAATCCAGCTATCCCCCTACTGGGAATTTTCTCAGAAGAACTGAAAACATCATACCATAGCTATATCTGTGCACCTATGTTTATAGCAGCCCAATTTGTAATAGCCAAATCTTGGAAACAACCAAAATGCCCATCATTTGAAGAATGGTTGAAAAAAAAATGTGGTATTTTTATACAATGGCATATTACTCATCCATAAAGAATGATAAATTTGAAGACTTCATATATAAATGGATGTATATTGAACATATACTCATTAGTGAAATAAACCAGACCTACATGTGTAAATATTGTATAGTATCCCTAAATCAAGAACTT
>PVJA010053518.1:0-11950 GCA_004027025.1 Myocastor coypus
GAAGTAATTCAGTGGCTGGCCAAACTCAAGTATCAATTCAACCTTTACCCAGAAACATTTGCTTTGGCTAGCAGGCTTGTGGACAGGTTTTTAGCTACTGTAAAGGCCCACCCAAAATACTTGAGTTGTATTGCAATTAGCTGTTTTTTCCTGGCTGCCAAGACTGTTGAAGAGGATGAGAAAATTCCAGTGCTGAAGGTATTGGCCAAGAGAGAGTTTCTGTGGGTGTTCCTCTGCTGAGATTTTGAGAATGGAGAGAATTATTCTGGATATGTTGAATTGGGATCTGCACACAGCCGCACCACTGGATTTCCTTCACATTTTCCACACCACTGCAGAGTCAGCTAGGCCTCAGTTACTTTTCAGTTTGCCCACATTGAGCCCGTCTCAGCATTTGGCTGTCCTCACCAAACAGCTGCTTCCCTGTATGGCCTACAGCCAACTTCTTCAGTTTATTTTTTTTTTAATTTTCATTTATTTATTTATTTATTTAGTTAGTTAGTTAGTTAGTTAGTTAGTGTCTTTTTGAGACAGGGTCTCACTGTGCAATTCAGGCCGGCCTTGAGCTCACTTTTGTAGCCCAGGCTGGTCTCGAACTCTCACCGATCCTCCTGCCTCAGCCTCCCGAGTGCTGGGATTACAGACGTGCGCCACCACGCCCGGCTTTTAACTTCTTCAGTTTAAAGGATCCATGCTTGCCCTGGCCATGGTTAGCTTGGAAATGGAGAGACTCATTCCTGACTGGCTTCCTCTTACAATCGAACTGCTTCAAAAAGCACAGATGGAGAGCTCCCAGTTGACCCACTGTCGGGAGCGGGTGCGGGTGGCACATCACCTTTCTACTCTGCAGTCTTCCCTGCCTCTACATTCCGTCTATGTCTACCGTCCGATCAAGCACACCCTGGTGACCTGTGACAAAGGAGCGTTCAGATTACATCCCTCCTCTGTCTCAGACCCAGATTTCTCTAAAGACAACAGCAAGCCAGAAGTGCCAGTCAGAGGTACAGCAGCCTTCTGCCATTCTCTCCCAGCTGCTGGTGGGTGCAAGCGCACCTCTGCTAAACGCAAAGCGGAGCAAATGGAAGTAGATGACTTCTATGATGGGATTAAGCGGCTCTATAATGAAGACAGCGCCTCAGAAAGTGTAGGTTCTGTGTGTAGCACTGATTTATCAAGGCAAGAAGGACATGCTTCCCCTTGTCCACCTTTGCAGCCTGTTACTGTCGTGTAGTTTCAACATGTGTTACCTTCCAGTGCAAACAAAGGTTGCCTGCTTTGGGAACAACCTGGAAAACTAGGAAAGGCTGTGGAGGAATGTGTACTTTATCAGGCTGATTTGAAGGGAGCCAGAAAAACAAAAACAAAAACAAAAAACCTCATATACTTATGCAGTTAATTATAATTTAGAATTGCTTAAAAGCCAAAAATATTTACCTCACTTTCTCAGAAATACAATTCTGAACTTTCCAGTTTTCCCCCTCCCCCTCCCCGCCAGTCTTTCAAGTGGCTGCCAGGTTACCATGCCAACAAGGTTCTCATGGTTACCAGGAAGCACGCCGCATTCCCTTAGGCAGCTCCCATCTACCCAAAGAGAAAGGGACATTGTTAACATCGCCTCTCCACCAGGCCCGCGGGCTAAATAAATCAATAAATAAGGACCGAAGGGGTCTCGGCCCAAGAGCTGTTGGAGGACTAGTCTCAGACTAGTCTCACTTAGCTCTGCTGTCCCCGGGCTGGACGTCCCTGTTCAAGTTTTCTGTCTAATTCCTGGGGTTCAATTCCACTGTTTTGTCCAGTGTGGGACCGACCCAAAAAGACAGCACATTGTGAGGGCCGCGTTCATATGTAAATAACCAATGCATCTGTGCTCTTTGTCTAGCGAGGAAACCAACAGTGCGATCTTGTCGGAGACCCTGCGTTTCTCCTGAAGGTGTTTCTTCCCCTGAAGTGACTTTCAGGTCATACGGTGTTTTGCTTTTAATAAACTTTGTTTTGCCAAAGTGTAAATAAATGTATTTTAACACACAATTCAAAAATAAAATAACATTTACAGTGCCGAAAAAAAAATACTTACTCTTTTTCAAAAATTCATATTTTAGAGGGGCGTGGTGCCGCACATCTGTAATCCCAGCACTTGGGAGGCTGAGGCAAGAGGATCAGTGTAAGTTTGAGACCAGCCTGGGGCTACAAAAGTGAGCTAAAGGCTAGCCTGAACTGCATAGCAAGGCCCTGTCTCAAAAAGACAAAAAGACAAAAAAAAAAAAAAAAAAAAAAGGAATTGTAAATACATAATTTGTATACAACCCCATATTTTTCTCCTAGGTGTAGGCCTTACATAAATTAAAACTTGTGGATTAATATTTATACCACCACAGCCAATGTGGTTGCCAAGACCTGGGTCAAAAAAAAAAGAGTATGTTTGGGCCAGGGGACCCCAAAAGGGAGAGGAGGTGGGGGAGGAGCTGGTGGTGGGGGAAGCCGGAAGCCAAGACAGCCAAGGCGGAGCGCAGGGCGGGACCCGGCCCGGAAGCGTTAGAGCGCGCGGCCCGGAAGCGGTAAGGCCTCAGCAGCGATCAGGTGCCTGAGGCCTGCAGCAGGAGCAGCAGCTTCCCTCGCCAGCGCCTAAGAGCTGAGCCAGAGGCCTGAGGCTGAGACGCCCGCCCGGCTTCCTTTCCCCGGGGAACCAGAAGATGCAAGAGGCTACACAGGCCACTGAGCTTCCCGGACCCCGCACAGCTTACCCAGGCCCCAGGCGGGAGCCTCGTCCACTGCCCTCACTCGTTACACCACGGCGCAGGTCAGGTGGAGGGTTTGAGTTAGATCCTGGGTCTGGGACCACAAGGCCAGCCAGCTGCCTCCCTGGCTCTCGACCCTCTTTTGAGGCCTCAGCTAGAGAAAAGGAGGGAGAGAAAGTGGCAGTTTGGAGACCTGCCCCCCGCTGGAGCCCACAGGGAGCTTCCCAGGCATCGCGCCCTCCCCGCCCCACTCGTCGGAGAACCTGTGCACAGCGCAGCTGCAGAGCCTGGAGAGCCTTAAGGATGCTGCTGTACTCAAAAAGCATCTTGCTGGCGTTCTGGTGGAAGCTTTGGGGGTGCCACCGGGCCCGAAGGAGAAGCCTCTCACACCCCAGGAACCGTCTCCCAGCCCAGGAAAGGGGTGCAAAGCCACAGGTGCCATCACGCAGCCGTCCTTTGGACTCCTCCCGAGGACCACCCCTATCCCGGCTGGGTCAGCTAAGTGATCTCATGGTAGGAGATCGAGTGAGAAGGTATCCACCAGTGCCCTCTGGGCCCCCCATGGAGGAAGATGGACCGAGGCGGACTCCAAAGTCCCCTCTGGAGCCTGACTCTGGCCCCTTCTCCTCTACTCTGTCTGAAGGCTTTGGGAGACAACCTAGGCCTGAAGGAGTACATAGGCTGGCACCCCCTGATGCTGACATCCTCGTCAGCAATGTGTGCAGCATCGGGGACTATGTGGCTTTGGGCACAGCTGAAGAAGCAGAGCAGCCTTTGATGGAGAAAGCTGGCCAGCATAGCCCGCTGCAGGAAGAACATGTGACCGGCATGCAGCACATCTTGGATGAATTCCTCCAGACATACGGCAGCCTCATCCCCCTCACTATTGATGAGGTAGTAGAGAAGTTGGAGAGTATTTTTCAACAGAATTTCTCTACGCCATTTAGGAAGGGCCTGGTGCTACAGCAGATTGAGTCATACCAGCGGAAGCCAGGCAATACTGTGGTGAGGGGCTTCCGAGTGTCCTACAAGCGGCATGTGCTGACTATGGACGACTTGGGAACCTTGTATGGACAGAGGTGGCTCAATGACCAGGTGATAAACATGTATGGAGACCTCATAATGGATACAGTCCCTGAAAAGGTACATTTCTTCAACAGTTTCTTCTATGATAAACTCCGTACCAAGGGTTATGATGGTGTGAAAAGGTGGACCAAAAATGTGGACATCTTCAATAAGGAGCTACTGCTAATCCCCATACACCTGAAAGTTCACTGGTCCCTCATCTCTGTGGATGTGAGGCAGCGCACCATTACCTATTACGACTCTCGGCGCTCTCTAAACCGCCGTTGCCCCAAACATATCGCCAAGTATCTACAGGTAGAGGCGGTGAGGAAAAACCATCTAGATTTCCACCAAGGCTGGAAAGGTTACTTCAAAATGAACGTGGCCAGGCAGAACAATGACAGCGATTGTGGTGCTTTTGTGTTGCAATACTGCAAGCACCTGGCCCTGTCTCAGCCATTTGACTTCACCCAGAAGGACATGCCCAGACTTCGACAGCAGATGTATAAAGAGCTGTGTCACTGCAGACTCACTGTGTGAGCCTTGGGCCCATTAACGGTTAGGAATACATGGGAGACCCTTTCCACGAAACTGCAGTTGCTTTCATCTTACCTCTCTCCTCCCACCCCTGCCTGGCCCTCGATTTACGTATTTGAATGTTTTGATTGATGTTTTTGTTTTTTATTGAGAGAATACTTCTTGCTTTCTGATGGGCAGAGAGAGGCCACAGAAAAACGCTTTGCTCCTCTTTGTGAGAGGAGTATTGCCTTGTGGCCTTGGTGAAGCATCCCCTTTGGTGCAGGAAACCCTTGTGGGGCAGGGGGAGCAAAGGGACTGCTACTGCCTGCAGGATCCTCAGACCTTGATAATATGTGTGTATCTGTGCCACAGTCCTGCTCTGGTTAAGGAAGGATCCTTTGGAGATTTGTAAAAAGCCCCAAACTCAAATGCCCATCAGCAAACATACCAGTAAACAAATGTAGTATGCAAGTATCTTTACAAAGGCTAAAATACATGATCTTTGAAAATATAGTGTATGGAAAAAAATCCCATAAAATCTAATACATGTGTTTTAACTTGCAAGACATGTCCATAATAACAAAATTCTTTGAGACAAAAAGTAGAGTGATGGTTACATAAACCCGGGTATACAAGTGATAGATACTAAGGTAAAGACTAGTGTGTATGATAATTGATACTCTTATACTTGGACTTTTTCTAAATTTTTTTTTTTCGGACTGTTAAATGCTCATGCATAGAAATGCAACTGATAATGCTGAGTGTTGGCTATGATGTTTTGTTAAATTCATGCGTTAGTTGAATGTTTTGTTTGAATCATTAAGATTTGTTCCTGCTGACAAGATCCTATCATTTGGAAGAGAGCTCGTGCACTTCCTACGATGTTTGGATTACCTTATTTCTCTTTCTTTCCTAGTTGCCCTCATAGAACTTACATATGTTGAATGGAAATGTCAAGATTTTGTCTAAATAAAGCAGACCTTTGAGCCTTTCCTCAACCTAGTGCTGGTGGATGTTTTTGGTACTTGTTTTACATTATTGCTTCTTCTTATTTCTAGTATTTTATGTTCTTTTGTTATTCCTAGCAGTAAAAAGTAAAATGGTCATTTCTACCACATTTTGACTATTACATTTAATTAACTTTTGTAAATTAAATCATTCTTCAACCATACTGAGTTCCACATTGTGACATTTCTTTGAAAAAACAAAAGCCATGACAGTTGCATTATATGTGTGTGTATACAGAGACGAAGTGTCAGGTACTCTTTCTTGCTTTTGCCTGTGTGAATAGAGATCATTGTAACTTTATTGCCTTACTCATCTCCAGCCAGGAGAGCTGCAATGCTTTCCTACCCCACAGCCTGTGATGCAGCACAGGGCTGCTGACACTGCCATGAGCTTGAGTCAGCCTTCACATTTTGGGGTAATTCTATTGTTAGATCTCATAATTGTTTTCTAGTAATGAAAGACATAATTTCTCTATATTCCTAAATTATTTCCACCAGAAAACTATCGAAGATTATTTGAAGAGATCCATTGAAGGAAATGTTTAAGCCAGTGAAAAATGGTAATAAAATTATATAATATAGAACATGGCATACACTCTGCATTATAGCACTCACGGAAACAGTGATACACAACATAGTACAAATTATATGTGAAAGGTGACATTGACTGTCCTTCAACCAAAAGTAGGTAGATCCCAGAAAGAATTGGCCCTGCAATGTATGATTTTTGGTTGTTTTTGTGTGTTAATTACTATTATTTGTTTCTGATACTCAGAAGCGAATGGAGGGTCTTCACAGTGCATGCCATCCTCAATCCTTTATTTATTTATTTGACAAGGTTTTCCTGTGTCAATAAATAGATCATAATGGGCTTAAAGGTGCCATCTTCTTGTCTCAGTTTCTCAGCATGCTGAAATTGCAGTTGTGTACCACCTCAGTTTTGCCCCATCTCTGCTGCCTCTGTGAGAGCCATTCTGCCTTAGGAGCATTGTTCTTACATACTTGGACCTTTATTCTTATATCTAACTATCAGGTGTTTATTGTTCCATGCAATAGAGCTCCAGTCAACATTTTATTTCAATGTGAAATTTAGCCCAACTACACACGAAGGTGTATAAATTGTACATTTCAGCCAATTTTCATCCACAGACACATTTAAATATGTCATGTATAACAGATGCTCTTGCATTCCAGAGCCCACCTTGTCCATGGCGACTCCCTCCATTATTCCAATTCTGCTGCCAGTGTTTCCTGTTGTTGGCTTGCAACAATAAGCCCTCACTGTTACCTAGATCCAACCCAAAGACGGACAGAGGGAATGTAGAAAAGGCTCATCTTAGCCCTGGAAAGATGTTTTTCATGTCTGGAAAGGTAACATGCCACATCCTCCTGCACAGAAGTCTGGGAAATAAGTGTTTTAGAAGAGGAGAACAACAGCTATATGTACCCTAATGCATTTAAACAGATTAGAGCCTACCAAAGATTTCTAATTTGAAATTAAATAAGAGTGATTATAAGACCCTTGTTGCTGATCCCAAGGATTAGGAAGCATCATAGGAATAACTATTATTATATGCATTTTTATATTTATTGTACAAACCAGTGTAAAGCAGGGATTTGCACATTTTAATTCATTGTCTCACTTATTTTTTTAATGTTACTGGTAGTACTTAGTTGTAGTTTATAATGCTTATGTCCATCATGAATAGTTGATTCATGCATATCGTAGATCCTGTCTTTCCCTTTGTACCCATCTGCCCTGATTTCTCCAATTGCTGATGTCCTTCCCATTTGTAAAAGCTCTAGGTCCAGTGTTATTCAAGACAGTGTGATATTTACACAACAGAATAGTATTCTGCCACAAAAAAGAGATGAACTTGAGGAATTCGTAAGTAAATGAGTGTACCTTGACATAATAACCAGTGAAAGCTTATGAATCAGTTGGTCTCCTATATGAGAAACTCAATAATGTATTTGTGCATAGGTATATGTATAAATACAGAGGAGGGTAAGGGTTAAACAAATAGGAGAAACATCTCTTTTTACATAGATGGCTAAAAAGATGGAAAGAGGGGAAATGTTTCATTTATTTTAAAAGAAAGCAATTAATAAAATGAATTTTTACATCTAACAGGCTTACAAATGTAAAAGATCAAGTCTTAGGATCTGCTTTGCAATTTACAAATGAAGATTTAGAACAAGTCATTGTTCTAAAGCAAACAAGCTGCCTTGGTCCTGAGATAAACATCCTGTTTGGTTAAAGTCAGCTATTAGTTGCTAGGTGACCTTGTGTCACATGTTGCTAACTCTGCAAAAGTATAAATAAAGGGACATTTTCTTGCAGAAAAAAAAGTAAGAAAAAATACATATATATATATATATATATATATATATATATATATATATACACAAGATAGGGTAGATATATAGTCACATATTGGTACCAATATTGTTTAGTCAAGATATCATGTCTACATTCTGTCCTCTGAATAACTACTATAAAATTTATTAATTACTGTAATTAATTTATTAATTATTGTAATTGTCCTACTAACCTGTCTTGAAACTTTCATTACTATTTTATCTTTTTTTTCTCATTAAAATGAATTTTAAAAAAAGAACACACACACACACAAAAACAAGTCATGTACCTCCCTAACTATGAGGTCCCTCATCTATAAAATGAAAACTGAAATTCTCTTTCCCATTGACACCCAGGGTCTTTGGTTAGGAGAACAGAAGCTGGCAGATGGGAATCTGCAGGAGACTCAGTGCGCAGCACTCCCTGTGAATAATGGCAGCGCCTACGTGTTTCTGCACAGTGCATTAACTTACTTACACATCACAGGGAGACTTTAAACAGTACGAGAGATTCTAGAGGGCTCCTGTTCACTGAGAAGGTGGGAATAGTACTGCATGACAGTGAGTGACACTAATTCTTTTTTTTAATATGGAACACTTCATGAATTTTCATGTCATCCTTGCACAGGGGCCATGCTAATCTTCTCTGTATCATTCCAATTTTAGTATATGTGCTGCCGAAGCGAGCACTAAATCTTTATTTTATTTTTATTTTTTAGTTTTTGTGGTACTGGGAATTGAACTCAGGACCCTGCGCTTGCCAGGCAAGTGCTTATTCTACTGAGCTATCTCCCCATGAATTATGCAGATATCAAATGTTTAAAGTATGTTTGTGCTTCCGTGTGTGTGTGTGTGTGTGTGTGTGTGTGTGTGTGTGTGTGTGTGTGTGGTGTCTCTGTCTTCATGGAAATAATGAAAAACTAAAATAGTAACTCTTTCCTTTGGGTGGACTTAGCAAAATCTCCTGTCACTGTGGATTTGGAGGCAGAAACTATCTGTGAGCTTGAACAATTTAAACATGGGGTGTTGCGCCGTGAGGAAGAGTTTCTACAGATATAACAGAGGTACTCTAGACAGACCTGCTTGTGTGACTGTGTGTGCCTTGTGAGCACCCATACATGGGTATCTGTGTGTGTGTGTGTGTGTGTGTGTGTGTGTGTGTGTGTGTGTGTGTGTGTTAAAATGTGTACGTGAAAACAGTGCACAGTGAGACGCAGAATGGAGCTTCAATCAAACTAGAGTTTGACTCGGCACTTTGCGTTTTCTGCATCCACAGCCCCTATAAATTTTTTTTAGAAGAGTGACTTAAATACAAAATGCATCTGGAAGAGCTAAAAAAAAACTCTAGATTTTATTGAAAGTTTTAATGTTTAATTATTTGACCAATCTTACATACCTACATCTATTAACCTAAACAGATTTGATGATGAAAATATGTAATACAACCATGGTTAAATTTTTGCTCTTGTTTCGAGATTCTGTACCATATGTATTCATGCTTGTTACTCTTTTTCTATCTTTGTTTCTGCTATTTTTGCTCTTTAAAATTTTAAATATTAAAAAAACTAAAGTTTGATGAACTATTGGGAGATAAAACTCAAACCCCTATGAATTTTGACCTTCACTTAGCTTTAAATCAAAGCACATCTGGTCACTCATTTCCAATTAATCCCTAATAACAGTAGCAGCTTGCTTAGAGAAAGTTTACCTGCAACAAAGTCATGATGCGATCAGGAAATGTCCCTTCTGGTCCTTCACTGGGACCATTTTTGTGTTATTTTCCATAAAGTTTAAGCTTCCATTCTGACTTAGAAACGTTCCTTTCCTCAGACACAGAAATAAGAGAGTCCTTGGCTTATCTCTTTATATATCAACTGTGACAATTTAAATGGAAATATGCTTTCTCCCCTAGATCTTTCTTAAAATGTTATTAATATACATTTGTAATAATACAGAGTACACTTCTATTAGGTCCGTACTCATAAGACATCTTCATTGTGCTGAATAAAAAGCTATCAGACAGTGCTCTTTTTAAATTATTTCTCTTAAGTTTATGAATTGTATTTAAGATGTATTTATTACTTTTTTCAAAAAAAATGAATTCTGGAGCTTTAACTTCTCTGAATATAAAACTGATTTAATTCACTCTCTGGAGATCATAAAATGAAAGATGTAAACTCAGGTTTAATAACCTCACTGTGATGTTCAATTTCTGGTAAGATAGATAACAGAACATACATATATCTTCACTGTCTGCAAGGGTCCCAATCAACAGAAATATTAACTATTAGGTACATTTTGGTCTCATGAAAAAAGCACGTAAAATAAAACACGCCAATCAATAGCAATTATGTTTCATGAATAGAAATTGCTAAGCAACAATCAAGCAAGGTGATATTACACTCCGACTGTAAACGGCTGGTTGCTTAGAATTGCAAATCAATGACTTAATGATTCAAACATCTGAAGAAACAGCTCAAGGAACCAGTTACACCAAACTTGAAAATGCCCTTATTGTGTAATTTAGAAATGTGGTATAATATTAAGTTTATTGATAATATTATAAAAGATAATATCAAACGATACTCTAGAAGGAAGGTCATTTAGTCACTGTTTTGCCTATTTTGCCCAAGAAGATAATCTCACATGACACTCCAGAAAAGGTATCAGTAATTATGTTAGTCACCAACTATTGCTTTCAAAACTTAAACTAGTTTAGCCAGTCATCTCCCAAATATCTTGTTCTGAAATACCTCTATCTTTGCAAAAAAAAACCAAACCAAAACAAAACAAAACAAAAAAAAGACCACACAAGATCAAGCTGTTCTTCTGAGCCATGAAGAAAAAATCATTACCTACTCTAAAAGAGATTGTTCAGGTTTCTAGGCATAAAATACAGGTAACCCTAAAACTGTAAACGTAATCTCATGCTTCATGTTTACCGAAACAAGGAGAAAAGTGGAACACAAATAAGAGCATGAAGCAGAAAGGAAAAGGAATCTAGAAAATGGGGAAGACTTAAAATCTCAAGCCTGCATTTAGTTTAGTTTTCCTTTCAAAAGCTTCGTGGCTGTTGGGGGTGGTAGGACGTGTCTGTAATCATAGCGATCTGAGAGGCTGAGGGACTGGGTGGAGCCCACCTCAGGCAAGTTAGCAACTTAGCAACAGCCTAACTCAAAAAAAAAAAAAAAAAAAAAAAAGTTAAAAATGGGGCTGAGGAAATAATTTAGTGTGTTGCCTCTGGTTTCAAGCCCCAGACCACAGCAAAAACAAAAAGCAGACAAATAGGTAAACAAAGTCAGCTGTGAGGCTGGGTGACTCTAAGTAGAATCATAACGCTCTGATCATCACTTTCTGACCTATGCAATAAATATGTACTGACACTCTCTCAAATCTTGCTTCATTGTCACAGAGTAAACAAAGCTTTCTGAGTAAGCCAGCGTTTAATGCACAGGGTATGCACATATAAAGTACATGATGTGGGATGGATTGTATAAATCTTCTTCCACAGGAAACATATGAGGCACATTTTTGCATACCACAAGATGTTAACACTGGAAGAAAAATGCATGATCTCCTTTATGACTTAAAGGGGTAAATGGCAGACCAGCAAAAACAAAATGTCAACACAGATTTGTTTAATTTTTATTATCATAAAATGTTGATCTTCCTTTAGGGAGGAAGTGAATTATTTTAAATTCATTTTAGAGAATTCAGAAAAAAAAATTATAAATTTCTTACCTAAAATACAGCTATAAGAGGAAAAAGTGAAGGAAAAAAAATTATGAGTTCAGGGAAGAAATCAAGAAATACTGTATAAAAATGAAAATAAATTATTTAAGAAGCACTCTAATTTTTCTCACCATGGTAAATATGCCAGAGATTTGAATTATATGTACAAAACTTCCTTGTTTCATATGTACAGAGTAAGCCTCTATTTCTGATCAAAATCTTCTCTGGCTCACGGTTGCCTTCAAGGCACGTTTAATATCATTGTTTCTCAAGCTGTAAATTAAAGGGTTCATTAAAGGAGTGACTCAGTGGAGGATGGCTTAAAGTACACAAAGGCACCTGATCCAAAGAAGAGAGAAACAGCGACTATGTGGGAACTGCAGGTGCTGAAGGCTCTGGACCTGCCCTCAGGGGAGCTGATGTGGCAGACAGTGAAGACAATGAAACCGTAAGAGATGAAGACGGTGACGCTGGGCACAGTGATGTTGATCCCCACCACAATGAGAACCTCCAGTTCACTGCCATAGGTGC
>PVJA010053519.1:0-11922 GCA_004027025.1 Myocastor coypus
AAATGACTTGCTCTTCTTTTTGGAGTTGAATATTTTATTATATTCTTTGTAACATTTTTGAAATTAATAACTCATTATAAAATGATACGTTTTGCTCCTCATATCAAATTCCTTGAAGGTAGGAACCATATCTCGGTCATTCTTCTATATTTCTATACTGACAAGTAGAGTACCTTGCTTATGGGCACTCATTAAACATCTACAATTTTAAGCTCTTGTATTAAATTATTGAGAGAATGTGATGAACTACTTTAAGTTAACAGAATTTATTAGATAAACATGTTTCATTCTAAATTGTCTTGCTCTTTGGGAATAAATATGAGAATGGGGTGAAAAGAATTCATCTTTCTGAAAGAGTATTGCTACTTATCTCCAGCTTTACAAAGAAAAGAAAAAAAAATGTTTTGAACGTTTTTCTTCTTATGACAACTCTGGCCCTATTTAAGAGTTCACAGTTGTTACAAAGCAATAAAACCTGGTCACAAATTCATAGGTGCCTGCAGGGCAGCACTTGTCAAAGCTTAAATTTTAAATAGGTTATATGTGTCATCAGTTTGGATTTACAAAAGTGATGAAATTCCTTAAAATCACAAATAACAGCCGACTGGTGGAGTGAGTGGTTTAAGTGAACTTGCCTTTCTGAAAAATATCAGATACCCAGACAATGGAAGGACTTATTATACTTTCCCTGATAAAAGCCCATCTCTGCAGAGACCTGTGATCCACTTCTCTTCTAAATTCAAAGCTAATAGTGTGATTTTTGCTTCTGTAACTTATCTATTTCTTCCACAACCTGTAACTTGACAAAAATAAATGATTTCTTAAAAGCAAGTATTATTAGGATCATATTTTAGAAAAGGAGTGGCCCAATAATGTTCCTTTTCTTTATCTTTTTTTTTTAATTCGATATATCTCCATCCATTTTATCAGCAATGCTTGGATAACTTAATAATTAAACTAGGTTAGCTGGAACCCAATAAAAAGCAAGTCACAAAACTAGATTATGGTGAGGACTGCCCAGCTGTAACAGTTTATATTTCTGAGCCAGTGAAGAGCCACAGGTGGTACAATTGAATCTAGGACCATCTGATGTGTTTATAGAATCTGATTCCACTGGTGGTGTGGTGGTAAATGTTTAACAGCCAACTCTTGCAAGAGAAAAAGAGTCATGATTTACAGTGTTTGTTGATTTTCGCGGCATATTGCTCCTACCACACCCATTTCGAGCTGTCAACGTGAAGTCACTGAACTCAGCATTGGAAAGAATGGGGCCATTGGCTCCCAGGACTCCATGGGTGCCGGGTCCTGGCCCCCTCATGGCACTCGGTACAAAGTTCACAAAATGAGATTTCTTTACAGAACTGCTTAATACACATTTCTGGTTTGATCTAATGCAATGATTGACATACAGAAAGAAGGAATTGTATGATAGGCCTTAATATTTAAACTCTCATAGAACACCAAAGGTGGCACTCCAGAGATTCTGAATACAAAAAGTTCAAGACAACAGCTTTGGTAAAAGTGATGTATATTACCATTATTTTTTCTAGATTTTAGTCATCTATATGTATTCTTATTAGAGAATATGAAAATATATTATTGCCAGGTGTGGTGGCACATGCCTGTAATCCCAGCACTTGGGAGGCTGAGGCAGGAGGATCGGTGCGAGTTCAAGACCAGCCTGGGCTACAAAAGTGAGCTCAAGGCCAGCCTGAACTGCATAGGGAGACCCTGTCTCAAAAAAAAAAAAAAAAAAAAAAAAAATATATATATATATATATATATATATATATATATATATATATATATATATATGGTTAGGGAGTAAGTATGTTACAGTGGCCATTTTTTACATAACTAGAGTTTATCTCTCCAGTCAAAAGTCTTTAAATATTGTTCTTATCATAGCTCATTAAAACTTTGGGAAAATGCAGCAATTCCCTTTTGTGTTAAGCAATACATAATAGATAGCATGAAATTCCTTTCCTGTTCTCAGAGGGCATTACATAGACTCTGGATGGGTCTGAGAACCACCACAGTGCACCGAGAAGCTACGGCGGGATGGCTCAGTGGTCTAAAGCGCCTGTTTGGGAAAGCTTGGGCAGCTTCAGGGACCACGGTTGGATCCCCGGCACCACATGCTGTACCAGCCCTGCCCTCGGAACGGGCTGAGCCAGCCATAAAAATGAGTGAATAAACAAATAAAGGTTCTGAAACAAGAAAAAAAAAATAAATAAAATAAAAAAATTATTTAAAAAAATACTTAAATAAATTGAGCCACAGGAGTCCCCCTTGCCCACCGTTGTGTTCCTGAGTATTTAGGTTGGCTTTTGCGATTCCTCCCATCCTTTCATCCTCACTGCCTGCTGTGAGCTGTCACTTGCTGTCTGAGTGAGGAAGGCCTCTAGCTATTTCTCTGCCTTCTTCCCATTTCTAATTTGCTGCTTCTAACCTGCTGAGGGCTAGGAAACAAAGCCGCCAGCCCACCTCCTTGGCCTTCTGTATAAAGCAGACTCTGAGAGAGATCTGGAAAGCTCCCCTCTGAGTAAAGGGTAGCAATTCCAATCTACTGATCTGGACATCTGGTTTCCCTGTAGGAATTTACTATGTTTCTTAAAACAAGAAAAAGTATGCTAGTGTGGCCATGATGCCATGTAATTGAACTTGGGGCTGAGAACTCTACTGTCTACAGATTGACTATAATACCACTATGGACTCTCATTACACCTTCAAATACTGAAATACTCTTTCTATTTCAGTACAACTCAAAAAGTAGTCCTTCCCCACCCTCCCTTTTAATGTATTTAGTACAGGGTCTACAGGGTCTCACTACACAGATCAGACCCACAGAGATCCTCTTGTTTTACAGCCTTCCAAATGCTGGGATTACAGGCACACACCACCATGCCCAGTCTCAATCACTGTCTCAGCATGCCCCAGGGGTGGGACCAGCACCCCAGGCTGGGAATCAAATCCCCAGCCCTATGTCTGCCTAAGCAGGCACTTTAATCCCTGAGCTATCTGGCTGGCCCAATCCTACCCTTTTAATTAGAGTTAGATTCCTACTATAAAATCTGTTACCTTTCCTCCTATGCAATGTTCTCTCCTGCCTCTGATTTGTCACCTACAGTTTCACAAACACAATTCTGCTTAAAATTTTGAGATCTTTCTGTTCTGCCCTCCACTCCCCACCCCACCCCCATTAGACACAAGTCTACAATTCAACACATTGTGGTTAATGCATATATCTACACTTCCATCACTCCAATCATGATGTAAACATTCTGTTGCACAGAAAGTATTCTAGGCCTCTCTCAATCAATTCCCACTTCTCATAGAAAACCACTGTTCTGTTTTTCTACTTCTGAACTTTGGCTGATAACTTTAGTTTGTCACATGGTCTCAGAGATATAGTCATCTTGTATATGTCATAGTTCTCCAATCTATATAGATGCCATAATCTGTATGCCTGTTCTTCTGTTGATGGTCATGTTTTTAGCTTAGAACTATGATAAGAAATGCTGTATAAACATTGTTTTGTATGTCTGTGTGGACAGATATTTTCTTCTGGGCAAAAATCTGAGAATGGAAGTGATGTCACAGGGTAGGTGAATATTGTTTATCCTTAACATTTTGTTATGAAAATTTTAAGCATGCACACAAAACAAGAAAGGAAATATATAATGGCTGACTTTTTAATTATAATATCTGCTCTTCAAATTCTACATGTAGGGCCGGCCAGTTAGCTCAGTGGATCAAAGTGCCTGCTTAGGCAGACGTAGAGGTCAGGGGTTGGATCCCCAGCCTGCAGAGCCAGCCCCACCGCAGGATGTGCTGAGAGATTGAGACTGGGTGTGGTGACGTGCGCCTGTAATCTCAGCATTTGGGAGGTGAAAACAAGAGGATCACTTACGAGTCTGATCTGTACAGTGAGACCCTGTAATAAATACCAAAAAATAAATAAATAAATTCTACAAGTAGCGCTTTGCTAATATATATCTCTCAAGTCTTCCACCTCACTTTCTTAATGTAGTTCAAAGGAAGATGCACACATCAGCATACTTTGCCCCATATACTTCATCACGCATATCACTAATGAGAACTCATATGTTTATAGATTTTAAAGATATAATCTATGTACATCAGTTCATATCTCTCAGCCATCTAAAAAACTTTTTTTTAAATTATTGAGTTGCATGAGTTCATTATACATTTTGTCAGGCATACATATTTAAATTTTTCTTCCTAGTCTGTGGATAGCTTTTTCCATTTTCTGAAGTGTCTTTTGATGAGAAGAGTTTTTCACTTTCATGATGTCTCACTTATAAATCTTTATCTTTGGGGCCTGGCGGGATGGCTCAGTGGTCTAAAGCACCTGCAGGCGGCTGCAGGGACAGCGGTTTGGTCCCCGGCACCACATGCTGCGCCAGCTCTGCCCTCAGGGCAGGTTGAGCCAGCCATAAAAATGAATGGACAAACAGAAGTTCTGAAACAAGAAAAAAAATAAATAAATAAAAATAAATAAATAAATCTTTATCTTTATTAGTATGTTAGTGTTACATAGTGACAATATTTGTTCTGAAGAGTTGGTACCTATACATAGCACTCCTTAGTTCCCTTTACTATGCCTAAGAACCACCATGCCCAGACCAACCAGAAGTACCTAATAAGACTCCTGCCAGGACTGGGCTTTGGCCTCAGAGCAAATGCTTGCTTCTTCATCCATTCTTCATCCTCTCTTACCTATGGCAGTGTCATGTACCTCTCTTCAGCTTTGAATAGAAGAAAATCATTTCTAGCAATCCAGACTGAATGTGAGAGGGCCAGTGGTATAGCTCAATGGATTAAACCCTTGCTTGCTTAGGGAAGCGCAGGGGCCAGGTTCAGTTCCTGGCCGACCCTGCTCTAGAGCATACTGAGCCAGCGATGGAGTCTGGGCATGGTGGCGCACACCTGTAATCCCAGCACTTGGGAGGTACAATCAGGAGGATCACTATGAGTCAGACTGAATGTGAGTTGGAAGTCCATGGGCTTCGGCGTAGCTCTGCCACGTTCATGCCTTGGGACTCCATAGCCTTGGCTTTGTCACGCTGCAGTTTACTCCCCAAGTATGTGGCCTGTGTAAATCACTATGATTTGCCTAAAATCAGATAATGTCTGAGTTTAACTTGTATTTACATGTCTTTAAGAACCAAAGTTCACAGCAGTTAAATAATCTACAGAAGAACTTGCATGGTTTTTTGCAGTTGCTTTGACTGCCTCACTTTATCCCTTTTGCTGAGACATTTATCATTGTAATTTATGCAAGTTAGTAATTCTCACTCCACAACCAGTTGACTCTGAAAACGTGCACATTTAATTACACCAAAGTCTGTAAATAAGACAGATTTTTACATGAGAATTCCTGGGGAAACATTTTAATCACTTAGAATATCATTAATTTTTAAACTAATTAAACTAAATAGGACTTGGCAAATTCCTACCCTTAAGACAAATTGTTCATATTTTTCTTAATTTGTTCACGTATGTTACCATGGAAATGGTGAAGTCAAAACATACCAACATTGTTCAGCTCTGGACTTCCTACTATAGATTTGATTAAGTCATGTGGCCCACTCATTTTGAGAATCTGAGAACACAGCCTTGTTTTTTTAGTAAAACATGGTCAGCCTTTAGTCATAATCAATAAAGCATTGAGAATTTGATCTTATATGTGGTCATTGCCTTTTCTAGTGTGATAAAATAAGAAAAAAAAGTCATTTACTTCAATTAGTAAGTTACATGGTAAGTATAATGCCTCTAATTTGTTTCTCAAAGCACCAAGGTTTGGACTTGTACAAGAGATGAAAAAAAAAAGAAACCTCCACTTATTTAGTAAATGAGACAGGTGGCCTTTTAAACCAAAGCACCAAATAAGGCAATTTTGGGGCTTATTTCCTTTGCAGATGCACTAAATATTATTAGCCATCTTCCTGCCCTAGAACATGCTTAGAACAATAAGAAAATATACTTCCTTTGCAATGAGGTGTACTCCGAGCCGTGTGACTTTGCCCTCTCAAGACCTGCTCAGGACATGCTTCCTCATAAGAATCTTACTTCTATCCCCACTGGGGTTCATCTAGAAAGTTGGTATGATTGTCACATTTATATTGTTTCTTTTCCTCTAAAGTCTGGTAGAAAATCATTCCTGGGTGTTTATCTAATTCAGGTGGACAGATGTTATGGGGCCAGCAGGGGCTTGCTTATATAAGGACCTCCCTCTTCAGCATGGCATAAAAGCATGCCTACCATTTCTCTAGTATTGTCAAACAAAATGAATTGTTGGAATCACCAGAGAAAGTCAGAGACCATCCTATTCCACTCCCTAGTAATTACTAGCAAACAAAAAGTGGTTGTGATTTTCTTTTATCTGCCTTTTCTTTGTGGATGCCTACAGAATTTTGAAGCTGACCGATAAGAATAATTCCGCTTTCTGGCAAAGGTTTTATTTAGTATAGTTCAATCATTCAAGCAGCTGCATAATTTCAATGTCTTTATATAAAAAAAATGTTCCTACTGGAGCAAACAATGAAATTATTTCAAGTACAGAAAATACTATGTCTAAGTTTTCTTATTTGGCTCACTGTGAATAATTGCAGGGAATTGGTATCTCCATGTACCCCAGGGAGAAACGGGCAGAAATGAGGAAAGAATAGACAAGAAGGTAAGAGTTAGGTCAGGTGGTAGCTCATGCCTGATTGGCAAAGGACCCCCCATACAACAGTAGGGGTATTTATTTATACCTTTGCAAAGTTAGTATCAGAAGACACAAGGCTGCCTAGTGACTAATAGCTGAAATTATTCAGACAGGATGTTTTTTTCAAGGCTGAGGTAGTGTGAATGCTTTAGGGCAGTGAGGCCTTGTCCTGTCTTTGCACATATGATTGATTTCAGGCCTCCAAACAGGAAATATTTTAATAGTTTATAAATGTATTTCCTTCCAATAATTAAAATATGAATATTCAACCATATAATTACATTTCATCTCGGTAGAGAGATATGTATATGTATAATTGCTACACAGTTCTTGAAGCATAGAACGCTGTGATCTTAGAGACACAATCTCCTCCATAGTATTCAACTTAGAGCACATACCAGATGCCTGTGGGATGCGTTTAGACTGGGGTTACTGTCATGTGATGCAGAGACAGATGTGCGTCGGAAAAGGAATGATGGTGTCACTGAACCTGCCTGTCATTGGCCCGTTCCAGAGCACAGGCATGGGGCAGCTTCCATCCAGTTTTTCTTGACTGGTGGTGGAGCATTCACGACTGTCCCTCTGCCTTGAGAGGTGCTGACCCTCCAAGGAGAGCCTGGACAGATGGGGAGTGTGTTTGAAAAGGAACCCTTGCACCCTTGCTTTAGTGTCCTTCTACTCTACTCTAAAAGCAGTACTGTATTTTTTAAGTGTTGGAACTGGCAGCTCCACTGGCCACTGGCTACAGCTAAATAATCCTCTATTCAAATCAAGCAGCCCAAATCCAGATTCAGTGGAAAGTTGGGATGGAGCACACAGAAAAGGGCCTCTCTGCTCTTTACCACGCAGAGGGCGAGGGTATGTCAGGCGCCCCAAAGATTCCAGAGGGAAGAATCCAGCAGAGTTCTTATACAGCAGCTATTAAGCCAGTTTCACAAGGAGGATATACAAACCGGAGAGACGAAAAGTTTACCTTACTTGGCTTCCTTTTGCTGGGGCCACCAGGGTCTGCACCTCCTCAAGTCTCTCCTGAGCAGGCTGCCTTGGTCTCTCTTTCTCAATTGGAGCCCTCTTTGACCACACCAGATTTTGTAGCACTAACATTTCTAAATAAATACCAAAATAAAATGCTCCTTATAAAGGAGCCAATGCAGGACTGGAAAAAGAAAGTGAAGGAGGATTTGCAAATTTGGCAAAGCAAGTGGCAGCAAGGTAAGAGGAGAAAGACAGTGAAAAGAGGGGTTTAAAAAAAAAAAAAAAAGGAAAATTGAAACCCAGTAATGAGTTTAAGTGTTTTCTGTCAAATGTAAAGCTTGATTTCCTAGGATGTGCTTTGCTGGCCCATCTTGTAAATCACCTTCTTACAACAACTAGCAATACACACATACACACACACACACACACACACACACACACACACACACCCTACACTCATTGCTTATCTGTTATTCTTTAGTTTGTTTGTTTGAGACAGTCTCACTATATAATTTAGACTGGTCTTGAACTTACTATGTAGCCTCGGCGGCGGCCTTCAAACTCTCAACTTCCTGATATCCTCCTGCCTCAGCCTCCCAGGTGCTGGGATTACAACCATGGGCCACCATGCCTGGCCTACAGTCCACTCTTGGTCAACCCTCACAAGCTCAGCTGTATTGGTTTCTTACGGCTGCTGTAACAAGTGTCTTACAACAACTGCAATGTGTTGCCCTGCAGTTCTGGAGCTTAAAAGTCCAAAAACAAGGAACAAGCTCAGGCTGTCTCTGGCTGCTTTTGGAGGGAACCTTTTTTTTTTTTTTTTTTTTTGCCTCTTTTAGCTTCTGGTATTTGCCAACCATCCTTGGTATTCTTTGACTTATACATAGATTGATCCAATCACATGAGCATCATCTCTCTCCTCCTTCTCTGGGTGCATGTCAGAATACTAAAATTCCCTGTTAGCAAGGATGCTAGTACTATTGGGTTAGTCCCATTCTAAACAACCTCCTCGGGGCCTGGCAGGATGGCTCAGTGGTCTAAAGCGCCTGCTTAGGAAAGCTTAGGTGGCTGCAGGGACCACGGTTCAATCCCCGGCACCACATGCTACCCAGCCCTGCCCTCAGGGCAGGCTGACCCGGCCATAAAAATAAATAAATAAATAAATAAACAAACAAACAAACAAACAAAGGTTCTGAAACAAAAAAAAATAAACAACCTCCTCTTAACTTCAGTACCTCTGTGATGATCATATGTCCAAACAATATCACATTCCAGAATAGTAAAACTTTAGAACTTAAACATATCTTTTGGACTGATGCAGTTAAACCCAGAGCAGACGCTTGGGTGAAACTTTCCATGTACTCTTCCCATTGGTCTGTGCTTGCCTCTGGAGTAGAAGGAAGAGAAAGCTCTCAAGGGCGATGAAACCATACATTGGAGTGAAGAGAATGAGACCCACAGCACCAGAGGTGTACAGATAATGGTGTCAGGGATCCCTCATCTCTTGAGAACTACCTGGCATTGTCTCTGGGATCTAAGGGGGACGGGTTCCAAGGCCCCCTGCAGATACTAATATTTTCGAATGTACAAGTTACTTATAAAAAGTGCTGAATGTTTTGTGTACCTAACACCTATAGCTTAAAGGAAGGGAGGTTTATTTCATAGACTGAAAGATGTCACCCTGAGGTTATTGGCTCCAAGAGTGAAGCTGGGAAGCACAGAGCCAAAGAGGAGCCCGAGAAGGGGAGGGACGCCTCCTCTAAGGACACGGCACCAGCATCCTAGTTCCTCCAGCCAAGCTTCCTCCGTTCCTTGCAGCACTTTCAGCTATGAACTCATTGGTGAATTCATCTACTAATGAAGTTAGCATCCATGGTCTAGCCACCCCCAGAAGCCCCACTCCATTGAATACATGAATTACATAGGGGTAGATATTTTTAGCCAAACCACAACACATTCCCAAACCCCATATGATTTCAGGTTATACTGACAGCTTCTGACAGCTTCAGAAAAGCAGCAGAAGCCCTGACTGAGAGCTAAATAGCCAGTTTACCTGTGGGAAACTCTAGTTCCATGGAGAAGAAAAGTCCCTGACAAGTTCTCAGCAAAGAGGCAACAGGGGGGAGCCTCTGACATTTGAGGAACCCCCTTTCCCTCTCTTTGTCCTTCCCAGGCTGTGTTGTTAATTTCTAGGCTGTCTCCATAGCAAAGTGAAATGCCCGTTGGTATGTGTAGGGAGGATTATCTGGCAGAGCTGTTTTGAGCCGTAGGTATATATATATATATATATATATATATATATATATATATATATATTTAGCTTTATACACAAGTAAGCACTAAGCAGTTAATAATGCTGCTTTCCCCAAAGGTTAAAAGTAATAAGACCATCTTTGTGCCTCTGTAGTCTGACTACTCACAGACTACTATGAAGGAGAGAGGGGGCATTTATCCATATAATTTACATGTCAATGTTTTTTTCTAAAAGACTCTTTTTTGAGAAGGGGATAAAATTCTTCAAAGCATGCTTCGAAGGAATAACATTTCAATTTCTAAGATCCAAGGGGCAAGTAGTAAGAAAAGAGAAATTTATCCATTTCAAATTAATTCCATTTAGTATAAGTTTCAGATATCACTATAGAGGGCATCAAAGAAAGTATACATACTTTAAGAGAGGACAAACTTGTACGAATATTTTAATACTAAATTTACTGAGACATCATGAGACTAATACAAATGACCTTTGGTCTCTACAATTCCAAGAGGGGCTCAAAACGGTGGCCATGAGCTTCCAGACATTAACACAGCAAATTGTTGCTTGGGTCACCTTGGTCACTGAGATAGATTGCTGCGCATGTATTTGCAGTTTCTTCTCTACAGGCCATCGGTACAGTGGGTACTTGGTACAGTCTGACCTTCTTCAAGGACTCTCATACAAGGGTAGCACCATCTGTTGAAAAAAAAAATCGTATTATTTTCTTTTGATGAAATATACATTTTTTGGTGGACTCTATGGTTATAATTCACAGTTTCTGTGAACATATCATGCCTCAATGCTTATTAATCCCAGAACAGAATAAGGCAGAAGACATTTCTCTAAAATTTTGTCCCTGCCAGGTGTGGTGGCACATGCCCATAATCCCAGCACTAGGGAAGTTGAGACAGGAGGATCATTTTGAGTTCGGGCTACCAAGTGAGCTGAGCCCAAGGCCAGCCCGAGCTGGACAGTGAGACTGTTTCCAAGACGACTAAAATTTAAAAAAATTTGGTGCTGCCCTCCTCTGCCCCTCTCCTCTCCAGCCACTTCTTTTCCCCATTCTTCTCTCTCCAACAAGCACAACTCATGACTCTCCTTGTGGCCTCACCAGCCTCCAGACAGTACAGCATCTGGGGTCCTGGCTGTGCAGTATCTCGGCTGAAATAAAAGCCCCAAAATAAGGTTGGTACATGCTCATTGTCAATCCTCTTCGTATTAAAAAAAAAGAAAGCCAAAGAGAACTCACTCAACTTGTGAGGAATTTCCTGGTTTCTGTGACTTTGCTTTCCTGGTCTGAAGTACACAGAAGAATACTCTCGTGGAGGAAGAAGGGATGGGCAGCTAGGCGCACGGCCTCCCTCCGAGGCGCTCACTCCAGCGGGTGAGCCTCCCAGGGCGCTCCCAGAGTGGCCAAAAGGAAGGCTGTTACCTGCTGAATCACGCTCCCCACATCCTGTTCGCTCCACTGGGTGCGCGCGCGCTCTCCCTACTGACCTCACTTGCTCGAGGAGGATGAAATCACCACCTGTGTGGGCTTCAGGATGGCTAGAGTGTGGCCTCCAAGCATAGACTGGGTCCACTCTGGTGGTAGGGAGGCCACCCTTTCTGTGTACTTAACCTACCCTCCAGGCAAATCCTGGAGGGAATTTGCAGGTCCTTCACAGCTGCCATCACAGTTTCCATTCTCTTAGTGTTGTTAAAAAAAAAAAAAAAAGCAGAAAAGGAAACTAACTTCATGCTTCTCTCTCTATTAAACTCTGTTTTTGCAGGAAGAGAGACATCAATCCTAAATGTTAACAATAATAAAAATACAGTGAATAGCCGGGCGTGGTGGCGCACGCCTGTAATCCCAGCACTCGGGAGGCTGAGGCAGGAGGATTGGTGCGAGTTCAATACCAGCCTGGGCTACAAAAGTGAACTCAGGACCAGCCTCAACTGCATAGCGAGACCCTGT
>PVJA010053520.1:0-11942 GCA_004027025.1 Myocastor coypus
TATCTATCTATCTATCTATCATCTATCTGTGATCTGTCTAGGTCTCTGGATTGCTTACTCTACCTAGCATGGTATAAATCCTGCTAAGCAGTTCCAGTGCTACAATGTTAGGAGAATAATAAAGAAACGCCTGCGTATGCTCTGCACCAATGGGCGTTTGTCTCCTGGTGCTTTTCAGTGTCCCATTGGCTGAATCTTCAGGTACAGAGCCCCTGGGTAGGGAGAGCCACGCGCCACCCTGCTTTCCTTGCATCTCCCCCTGGGTGACAGCGCTGAATGCATCCAAAAGTCACTCCTTCCTGCTCGTCCATCAGCGTGGCCACGCAGACCACATACGGCATCTTGGGATGGGACATTTCCATTCCTCTGGAAATCCTCCTCAAGTGCCTGGGCTCCTGCGCTGGGTGTTGGAGGAGGTTTCAGGCCCAGGCAGGTTGCTGAGCTCTACTCCTCCTCCCCTCAGCACTTCTGATTTCCCCAAACCAAACTGTCGCGCTGTCCTGGGGACCCTTCAACTCGTTACTGTGTTACTTTAGTGCTTCCCAAACTGGACCGATGAGAAAAACTATTCAGGTTTGAAGGACATTAATGGGTATGCCTCGAAATTTCTTTTCCCAAGATATACTTTTTGTTTAACCATGAATCAAAATTAATTGTTTTTTTTTTTTTTCTCGAGAATCTCAAAACCTCCAAAATTTTAGCATGTGCTGGGAATCTTTTGAGATGGAGATTTAGTCAGTAACATTTCCCAAGTTTATTTGGTCTCAGAATATTTCTGGTTTTGAGGCCAGACTAACACCTTCCTCAAATAGCGGTCTGTGAAACACATTAAGGAAAACGTTTCCGTGTTCTAAGATTTATCACACTGCGTTGAAGTGATTTACTTGTACATCTCCTTTCTTACCAGGCTGTGATTTCCTAAAGGGCAGGAGATGCGGCTTCTTTGTCTCTGTCTCCGGCAGTTGGCACGGGGCTTCCCAGAGTTGGC
Source organism: Myocastor coypus (assembly GCA_004027025.1). Taxonomy (NCBI): domain Eukaryota; kingdom Metazoa; phylum Chordata; class Mammalia; order Rodentia; family Myocastoridae; genus Myocastor; species Myocastor coypus. Next base: position 989 of record PVJA010053520.1, read on the forward strand.
CCCTCTGTAGCTCTGGCCAGGTCGCCCGCTGCCTCCATCTTTCTCATGTAACGCAAAGGGTCTCCTTCCTCCTGGGGCCCCACGGCTGCTCCTGGCCCCTGGGCCATCACGCAGGCTCCTCTACGGCACCTCTGCTGCCGCCTTTTGCTTCCAGGTGCAGTGCCCAGGGCTCTATCTTGGCTCGGGTCCTGTGCTGCAGCTGCAGTCTGTGCCCGGCCACCTCAAGCACATCTGCGGCCCAGAACACTTCCCCAAGCTGCCGACCAGCTTGCCCAGGTCTCCGGATGTAGCTTTTCTCTCGCGCCCTGGACTCATAGCTGAAAACTTACTTGATCTCTCCTCTTCGGTGCTAATATTTTTCAAAACCAGAACAAAACTTTTGATTTTTCCCAGCACACTGGTTCCTCTCCTGGTCCTTCTCGTATTAGTAAATCACATTCACCAGCTGCTCATATCTAAGCGGTAGAATTCACCCCCTTTCTTTATTTATCCTGTTTTATCTATGGACATGGCTATGGGGCCTCTGTATCTTTTTTTTTTCCTAGCAGGCATGGCATTCAGCTCTGTCAGTGGCATTCAGCTCTGGTTCTGCCTGGCTCCTTGGCACACCTGCCCACCCGCTTGCACTGTCCTGCTTCCCTGGTGGGGCTCCCGGCCCTGGTGGCCGTGGCCCTCCGGCTGTGGAAGCCGGGTAGCCTCTCTGTCACGTACTTTGCCCAGACTGCTCCAGTCCTGCTGCCCTCACCGCTCTGCAGCAAACCCCGAGCCCAACTGGTGATGCAGCCACAGTTACCAGTGAGTGGACCGCGCTACCTCAGGTCCCACTTAGGCCAGTCTAACCATTCTGCATGTCAGTCCATCTGTTGGACCTTGGGTCCTTAATATACTATTTTGCTTCCATACTTCTATAAAACCCTCGTATCTGTCGGGCAGAATCCCCAACCCCCACCACCTGCTCTTTGACACATTTTCTGTATAGCTATTCTCTCCTGTTCACTTTTCCTCATCCATTTTAGAATAATTCTGTCATGTTCCCTCCCTGAACTCCAATATTCTAAAGTCATTTTGAAAATGAACATCTGTATTCTATTGAGCTTTCTCATCCTCGAGAGAGGCACACATGTATTCTGTTCCCTTCTTTTATGTCCTCAGTAGAGGGCTCTCATTTGCATTATAGGGGCCCTAGGTTCTTTGGGATGAGAAAACTGGGGCTCAAACCCAGGATGTTCACAGTGGGATACATATCAGCCGATATGTTATATTTTAATTTGAGGGAGGACCTTGCTAAATCGCTAAATTGCCCAGGTTGGGCTCAAGCTTACAGTCTTCCTGCCTCAGCCTCTTAATATTGGATTATAGGATTATAGATGTATATCACCATGCCGGCCTCCTTTTTTTTTTTTTTTTTTTTAACACAGAAATTTAGAAATCTAAGCATATACAAATTTAGAGCAGGTCAAACCTATGGCATTTTTTCTTGTCTTGTTTTCTCTTTAATTACCTTTTTTGTTGTTGGTGGTGGTGGAACTGGGGATTGAACCCACACCCTTGTACTTGCCGGGCAAGCCCTTACTTTACTGAGCTGTCCCCCGAGCCCCTAATTATCTTTTTTTGTTTTCTTTTAAAACACACATTCACTTGAGAGAGAGTATGGCAATAATTGAAATAACACTAGAAGCAGCACACATCTAGAAGACCAGAAGGGCAAACACGGCAGGCATGATTTAGTCTTTCTTGTTGCTACTCTGAGTGTCAAAAAGCTGTTGTAAATTTCCGTTTAAGATGGTTTACGTTGTCTTGTCTTTTGCTGCTACTCTGCATGGTATGACTTACTTTTTTTTTCTATACCTTTTAAATGATGACTGGTATTTAGGGTAGTTATTGATTTTGTAAACCTTAAATTTATTTGTTTGACTAGCACACATTTATAGCACATGGCGATTATAGTTACCATGGGGAGCTGGAGTGTGGCCACGACACACCTTAATTCTTTTCTCTTTCCTTTTTGTTTTCCATTCCTGTCCTCCCCTACTTCTGCTTCTTCCATTGATCCCCTTCCCATTTGCAAAAGATGTATTTTTTCAGTTTTTTCCCAATCATTTTCACTCCCTTCAAGTTCAATACTTCCTCTCCATGTGCCCCCCATTTCTGTCTCTCCCTATCTCTGTCTGTGTGTGTGTCTCTGTCCCTGTCTGTCTCTCTGTGTATCTCTGTCTTTCTCTCTGCATCTCTGTCTCTGCCTCTCTGTTTCTGTCTCTTTCTGTGTGTCTCTGTCTCTCTTCTCTGTTTCTCTTTCTCTGTCTCTCCCTGTGTGTTTCTATCGCTCTGTTTCTGTCTCTGTTTCTCTGTGTGTATCTGTCTCTGTCTCTCTGTGTCTCTCTCTGTCTCTGTCTCTGTCTCCTTCTTGAACTTTTGGGGGCAGATTTTTTTTTTTTTTGAGAGAGGGAAAGCTTCTCTTATGAGAAACTATGTAGTATTTAAGCTTATGAGTTTGACTTATTTCACTTAACATTATGGCCTCCAGTGACATCCATTTACCTACACATGACTTAACTTTATCTTTCTTTATGGTAGAGTAGTACTCCATTGTACACAAAGACCACATTTTCTTTATGCATTCATCCCCAGTTGGCGTGCAGACTGCTTCTAAGATTCGGCTATTATACATCGGTGCTGCTCTAAACATGGGCACGCACGCATCCCTGTTGTATGATGTTTTACCTCTTTGGGAATGATACCAAGAAGGGAAATAGATGGGTCAAAGGGAATTTGTATTTTCAGTTTTTTGATGAATATCCATACGGATTTCCATAGCTGTCGTACTAGTTTATATTTTCACCAACAGTGTAGAAGAGTTCCCTTTTTTTCCACATATCCTTGCCAGCACCTGTTCTACAGTTTCATTTTTTTTTTTTTTACTGTTTCATATTTTGATGACAGTCATTCATTTTGCAGTAGACAGCAATATCTCAATATTGCTGTAATTTGGATTTCTCTAGTGGCTAGTGATGTGGACCATTTTTTTATGTAATTATTCCCATTTGTATCCTTCTCCTGAGAAGTGCCTATTCACTCCAGCTGCCCTTCTTATTGGTTTGGATCTTTTATGTTGGGGGTTCTAACTTTTCTTGAATTCCTTATATACTCTATGTAGATGGTAGTCCTATGCCCAAGGGATAGCCTGCGATTTCCCCCACCCAGTTTTCAGGTTCTCTCTGTGCTCTTTTGGCTGTTGGCTTTCTGCATAGAAGCTGTTGAATTTGAAATCATCCCATTTATTGATTCTCAGTATTATTTCTTGTGCCATTGGGAGGTTCTGTTTGGAAAGTCCGTGCCTGTATCCACGTCTTCAAGAATTTTACCTATTTTATCTTTCAGTGGATTAAGTATTTCTGTTTTAATAGTTAGATCTTGATCCATTTTGATTTAAGTTTATTGCATGGGTCTAGATTCAGTCTTCTGCATGTGGATATTTAATATTCCTAGCACCATTTATTAAAGAATCTTAAGTATGTTTTTAGCTTTTCTGTCAAAGAGCAAATAACTGAATGTGCTTCACTTTTTTTTCCTTCCTCTATTCTATTCCACTGATATTTTTGTGCCCCTACCTTGCTGTTTTAATCATGACAACTTTACAGTATGATTTCAGAAATGGGATTGCAATACCTCCTGCTTTGCTTTCATTACCCAGGATTACCTTTGGTATTCTGGGCCCCTTGTGGTTGTAAATTAATTTTATAACTGTTTTCTTTTGGTCCGTGAGAAATACTGTTGGTATTTTGATTGGGATCAAAATCCGTAGATCAATTTTGGAAACATAACCATTTTGATTATATTGGTTCTCTCTGTCCAGGAATAAAGACTTTTTTATTCTTAGGATACCATTCTTGATTTCCTGTTTCAGAGTGATATATTTTTTCATTATAGCAGTCCTTCACTGTCTTGGTTAGGTTAACTCCTAGGTACTTAATATTTTTATGCTATTGTGAGTGGCACTGTTTCCCTAATTCCACAGTGAGTTCATTACTGGTGTATAGAAACACTGCTGACTTTTGTCTGCTTATTTTGCATCCTACCACCTCGCTGAATTTGGATGTAAATTCTACTACTTTTTGGTGAATTTTTTTGAGTCATATATGTAAGGGATCATGCCATTGGTAAATATTTGTCCTTTCTTATCCATATCCTTTTCCTTCTTTTTTATTTCTTATTTCTCTGCCTAATGTTTTGAGGACTATGTTGAATAAGAGTGGTGATAGTGAACATCTTTGTTTTTGACTTTAGAGGGAAGAGCTTCATTCAGCCTTCCTGATTTGATATAATGTCAGCAGATGCATGTTTATTTTGTAGCAGGTAATTTCATCGAATTCTTATTAATTTTATGTGTGTTCAATGGATTTTCTTGAGTTTTGGGGGTATGAAATCATATTGACTGCAACTAATGATTCTCTGTCTCCTGCTTTTTAGTAATTATGCCACTTATCTGTGTTTTGTACCTCATTATGCTGGTAAAGACAATGCAAAATATTAAAGGTATTCTGGAGGATTTTTGTATTCCTATGCAAAATGCAGACATTGATCCTTTCTCGCCATTAACCAAAATTAACTCAAAATAAACCAGAGACTGAAATATAAGAACTAAACTATGAAAATTTTAGAAGAAAGCATAAAAGAAAAAAAACCTTATGAATTTAGGTTAGGCAACAATTTCTTGAGACACAAAAACCATGAGTAATAAAAGAAAAAAGATAAACTGAACTTTCTCAAAACAACTTTCTCTTTTTTTAAATAAGACACAGATTAGAAGGAAATACATTCAAAACTAAAATCAGAATATAAAAAGCATCTTTACAGCTCAGTACTAAAATGTACAACCAAATTAATAAATAGATGATTTCTTTCTTTCTTGCTTGCTTGCTTGCTTGTACCAGGGATTGAACTCAGGACCTTGCACTTGTAGGCAAGCACTTATTCCACTGAGCTCTCTCCCTGGCCCCCTATAAATGAATACTTTGAATATTTCCCTTAAAAAGACACATTGGTGGCATATAGACACATGAAAAGATGTTCAACATTATTAAAGCAAAGTATTATTTTTCATGTACTAGACAGTTAAATTCAAAAGACTGGTAATACTAAGTATTGGTGAGAATACAGAATTACTTCAAGATTCACAAGTTAGTGACAATGCAAAACCGTACACAGCCATTTTTGGGAAAAATATAGCTGTTTCTTGAACACTTATTTAGCAAGACTCGAGTTCCCTACTAGTAGGAATTTATCGAGGAAAAATAAAAGTACAAATTTATACAAAAACTTGTACAAAAAGGTTTGTAGTAACTTTACCCAAATTCTCACCAGTGATTGACTGGATAAGCAAGTGTTAGGGTAGCCATCCAACAGAACACTGTTCATACAGAACCATGGATGAATTTTGGAAACAATGTGTTTGGTGAAAGGAGCAGCACCCCATGGGCTACCTTAATTATGTGACATTTGAAGGCACAGAGTCAGGCAACAATTATTAGGATTGGGGTGGGAGAGTCAAATATGAAGGAACTTGAGGGAAATGGTTAGGATGATGTAAATACTCTATATATTGAGTATTTGCCTTTATTTTCCAAAGCTCATTGTTACAGTTTGCAGCTTGGTGTCCCCCCAATGCCTCATGCAGTCATTGGGGCACAGTTCTAGAGTTTGTGATTGACTTATGATCCCAGACTGGGATTATGGGTCTGAGTACTGCTGAGATTGTGGGTGTGAGTGCTATACCCTTGCTGGGGCAGAGAGCCTGAAGGCAAGACAAGGATGGGAGGGAGCCTGGCCTCTGCCTCTGCTGCCACTGCTCTTCCCTTTTGCCTTTGCTCTTTGCTGTTTTCTGCTATCATCAGAGGTTGCCCTCTGCCTTGGAGCCAGCCGAGTATGGACTGAAACCTCCACTAACTGTGAGCTAAATAAACCTTTCCTTCCTTAACTTTGGGCATCAGGTATTTTGTCCCAGCAATGATAGAAGAGTAACTAAGACCCTCATCAAAGCATCCAGTTATAGCATATAAGGGGATACATTTTAGTGTGTTAAACTATACCTCAATAAACTTGGCTTTCAGCTGAATTCTCAGACCAAAAAGAAATATGGCACTGCTATTAGTGCTAATTCTGATTTTATTTTTTAATAGGAATACCATTATTTATGCATTATTTTAGCCACATATTTTATAGACAAAACACATACTTTTTATGTTAAAGAGACTTGGATTGCTTTAATATTTTGTAGGCTCCCTCCCTCAAGAGAAACTGAATCTGGCTGGTTGAAGCAGAAAAGAAATTTATTGGCAGGATTCTAGATAGTTCAGGAAACAACCAGAAGGTCAGGAAGGAAGAGTGCCCGGCAGCTGGCATCACAGCCTGTACCGTGAGGCCATGACCGCAGCGTGACTGCCACCACCTTGATGGGGAGATGCACAGCCCTAAACATCACCACAGGGGGCCTGGCGGCCACCCTCATACTTCTGTCACCATGGCCCTGGAAAACGATGTTGCTGCCATTACTAGAGCTGCAACCAACAGCTTTCTGCTGCCAGATAGCTTTGCTCCACCGTCTGGGGCTGGGCTGTGTGCCTCACTGCTGCTTCAGGGATGGGCCGCTGCCCAAAACGACTAGAAGCTGGCGCTGTCCCTGTTTTTACAGGGGAAAATAGCTCTGCCTCCCACCAAAATTCAGAATGTGGGGAATTTCCAGACAGAGGGTGACGTTCAGATCTGCTGTGCCCTTGCCCTACATAGCCCCACACTTGCCTATTTGTGCTAGCTATTTCTAGTAGTCTAAGCAATTCCCCCTTTAAGACTCAATGTCGAATCCTTACAAATGGTTTGCCCGTGCCTCTTGAGATAATTGTGTGGTATCTCTTATTCAATACATTGATGTTTTTATACACCCATTTCCTAGTATCAAAATGTCTTTACACTCTTTAGTAAACTCTACTTGGCTGTGGTAAATTATTCTTTTAATATGTGGTTGAATTTAATTTGCTGGCATTTTGTCTAGGCTTTTCATGTTTATATTTATGAGTGAGATTTGTCTGGTTCTATTTTATGCTGTCTCTCTGTCAGCCTCAGTGACATTCTGGGCTCTTACTCCCACGGATTTCGTGCCTCCTGGCTGGGATATGATCCCTGAAATATTTTTCATAAACTAGGCCTTACCACAGCCCACATGGCTCATCAAGTATTAGGAAATTATAGACACTGATAGGATGAGAAATTCTAGATGCCTGAGGCATCTTTTAAATTACTCTGGGACATTTATTGAGGGCCTACCATGTGCCAGCTGCTAAATTATGTAACCTAAAGTTTAAATAAGCTTCTTGTCTGTGGGGAGAATTGTGATGAACCGCGAGTATTATCTGGAAGCAGAGGATGTGAGAGGAAACGTGATCAGTTACCCCGACGACCTGCATTCTAAAGCCTAGCAACGCAAGAGGCCTGCACATGGTGCACTCCACAGGCCTCCCTGGCTTTCCGTCCCTTCCTATCTTCTTCATACACAGGGGAGGCCCAAAGCAGGGTCAGGCCTTGGTCACTAAACGCTGTTCAGGATCCTCTGCAAGAGTGCAAAAGCTGCACGTCTCTGCACTATTTGTGCTGACAGACTGCAGCGTCATGGCCCAGGCCCCTTTCTGGACCTTTGGGCTTCATGCAATTATGCAACTCCTGCCAGCTGGCTCATCCTGCCTTCGTCCCTCTCAGAGTATCTGATAAAGCCCGAAGGTTAAAACAAGGCTTCAGAGCTGCACTTCCTTGACTTAGGCCGCTTGGGTCTGATACTACTGAGTATTAGCTGAGTGACTTTTAATTCCATAGCTTCAGATCCTCCTAACAGAAGCTTCAGATAGTATAAGGATGTTAAGTTGAACCACTCACTGGCTCAGGAAAAGTAATCATTTTATCTTACAGGGTCTGCTTTAGGCCATGCCAGTGCTTGGTTGGAGGGCCAAAGAGATTCCAAATGAGGAGTCTCATGTAGGACAGACATCTTCCACACACATGATTTTTAGCTCACAGAAGTGGTGTCTTTGAAAAGTTCAATTTTTTTCTCCTGAGGCAATGTTTAAGGGAAACAAAATGGTCTGTGGATCATTCCCAAGGAATTGCCTCCCTACCTGTTCTAGGCCCTTGGACTTTCAAGTTGGTGCTTCTGGAGTTTTCTCCCTTGAGCTCACCTCTGCAGCGCCGCTCAGAGCCCAGGGTCACCTGCCAAGGTCTGCAGCTGGCCACAGACAGGTGCCACCATTTGGGTCCCTGCTCTTGCGTTGGGAAGGCATCAGCTCAGCTCTGGCGCTCACTCAGGCTGTGCTCCCGGAGCCCATAGCTCTTGTGATGTTTCCCAGCGGGGATTTCCGTATGGCCTCCCTTGAGGTTGGGCCATACGCACTCTGCCAGCTCTAGCCGGCATGGTCTCTCCCTTGGTCCTTTCCAGAATGCAGAACAGGTAAGGACAGACACTGTTCCTTGGCAGAATCCTGCAGATGGCCCTGGTTTTGTACTGGTTTTGGCTTGGAGCTGGGGGGGGGGTAGTGTCCAATGAAAAGAGGGAGTGCTTTGAGGTCTCTTGCTGGAGCCATTGTATGGCACACCAGGCAGACCTGCGCTTAAACTCTGCTTGTTGCTAACTAAGGGGCCTTGCATCGTCTTCCTCTCTCTGGGTCTCAGCTTTCTCATCTGTGTACTGAAAACTTTCCTCTCAAGCAGCCTCAGTATCTCTGACCTCATAATCGTGAAAACAAAGTGGGTGCTGGCGTTTGGATTTTGAATGTCCGGACGCTCAGGGCTTGCTCCTCGGGCTGGTGCTGTGGGAAGGAGGCGGAGCCTCTCAAGGGTGGGGCCTGGTGGGAGGGCTTGGGGGGTTGGCTGTGAGCCCTCTGAGGGACCCTTCTCCCTGCTCTTCCTCTTTTGCTTCCTGGGCATGAGGTGAAGAGCTTTGTTCTGCCACGTTCTCCTGCCAGTGTGCGCTGCCTTGCCACAGGCCCAGGGCGATGGCGCCCATTGACCGTGGGCCGAGACCTCCCTCACTGCGAGCCATAATCACCCCTTTCCCTTTCTGAGTTGCTTCTCTCAAGTATTTTTGTAGTTGCAATGGACAGCGGACTAACAAAGGGAGGGAGACCAAGGTCTTGGAAGGGATGAGGGGCCAGGGATTTGGCTCAGAGGCACAAGTGCCTGTGTGGCAAGTGCAAGGTCTTGAGTTCGATCCCTGATACCAAAAAAGACAGGACGAAGCTGTCCCCAGGAGGGCCCTCTTTAAACACTTTGGCTTTGTTCAGCAGACATCCACGGTGATGTGAGCAACCATTTGGTCGTAGGAATAGAATAATCAGCCTGAACGCTGCGCACAGGAAGGGCACCAAGTGTTGGGGGCACAACTGGCAGGCAGATGATGAGTCGCCGGCGACCTCACTGTCTCTATAGGGGGCCACATGGCTCCCCCAGCCCGCTCTCCCCTCTGCAAATGCCTTCCTCTTCCAGGGCTTACAGCTGATCTTCCCATGCTGCTGCCCTGTGGTTCTGCCTAGCATGGCACAGCCTGGCCTCAGCTTCTCCTAACCCAGCGTCATCTAACTGCCAGCCTCTGGGGCTGACTACACTGAAGCTTGAGAGAGGTGTATGCGCTTTATCCACTCCTGCGTCCGATGGGAGTGTGGAGGTGGGGGCGGGGCTAGCATTTGGCTTGCTGGGACTAGGCCATTAGGCTTCGCATTGCATTTTACAAGTGAGTGAAATCAATCATCGAATCCTTATGGCAGCGGAAGGTCACATGGAAACTTATTGGCAGTGCCAGGACTTGACCTGAGCCAACTCAGGAGACAGGGCTTTTCTAGGACATCGCCGCAGTGCTTCTCTGGTTCACACAGAGGCGGGCGTGCCCTCGTCGGAGCTGCGTCACTCAAAGTCAGCGATGCCGCAGTCGGGAGGAGCGTGAGGCGTGCCCCTGGGGGCGCCGCATTTCACAGTGCTAGGAGCCCCCTTGCGCCTGGTGGGGAAGCACAAGGTGCCTAGCCACGCTCCAGGGGCCTTTCCGGGATGATGTTAGCGCCTCTCTCAGGATGCACCAGAACAGGACACATCATTCTTGAAGCGTCTGCCACCACCGGGAGGTCTGCCCAGGACGCGTCTGGTTGTGTTCTCTTGCCTTCCAAGTTTCCATGCCCATATATAGCAATAGCAAATTAGTGCCCTAGCCGTATGCACTGCAGCAGACAAGGGAATGTTTATTTTGAGAAACTGGGTTAGGCTCTGGGGCTATGACGGTGTGAAAATGGGCAGCGTGTCTGCCCTTATGAGGCTGATGACCTAGGGCAGAGAGAAGACAGAGTCACACTGCCATGAGGTAGGACAACAAGGCGCAGGAAGCTGTGGCACTGAGGGGCAATCTGGACTGGCTGGGGAGGGCCCCTGAGCAAGGGGGCCTGGGCTGAGCCCCCGGGATAGGCAGTGAGCATAGCTATCATCTCTGAGCACTCAGTGTGCGTTACCTCATTCACTCCTGCAGCCACAGGCACGATTATCGCCTGCCGCTGAGGCGCAGGGAGCTTTAGTACACCGTGTGAGGCCACACAGGCGAGGAGACGGTGCTGCTGCTGCGGAGTCAAAGCCCGGCAGGATGGCTCAGTGGTCTAAAGCGCCTGCCTAGGAAAGCTTGGGCTGATGCAGGGACCGCGGTTCAATCCCGGGCACCACATGCTGCGCCAGCCCTGCCCTCAGGGCAGGCTGAGCCGGCCATGAAAATAAACAAACAAACAAAAGTTCTGAAACAAGAAAAAAAATTAAAATAAAATTCTAAAAAAAAAGCCAGTCGGACAGGCAGTGGAGGCTGCTTGAGTGGCCGCTAAGCCACAGGACAGCAATAAAGTGGGAGAGATGGGAAACCCCAGCAGGGAGGGAGGGACCGGGGGGGGGG
>PVJA010053521.1:0-11895 GCA_004027025.1 Myocastor coypus
CTCTCTCTCCTCTCCCCCCCTCCCTCCTCTCCCTCTCTCCAGAAGCAATGCGAAGCCTTCATCTTTGCCAGCCCGTCTCGTTTTTCCCAGATCAGTACTCCTTGGACAGCCGCTTGTCCTTCAAGTCCTCAGCCCTTTCTCCCACTTTGAGCGTCTTCCTTTCAGGATCCCTTTCTCCATTCTCCCCACTTTGGGCTGCAAACCTCAGACCCTTAAGGCCAGGAGCAGAAACTTCCTTCCCTGGGTCAATGAGGCAGGGCTGGCGGTAGGTGTGTGCACACGGCTAGAGCTGGCCAGGCAGGCCAGGAGTGGTGGACCTGTGACACCCCCCGCGGGACATCAGGCCTGGGCTCAACGTCTCCAAAGTATGTTCTAGACCACTGCTTCTTCTCAAGCCCTATGACCCATGACAGTCCAGAAATGTTGGCCTCCTGCGGCAGCGTAAGAAAGCCGTCAGACTGAAGCTTGGGTCTTCAGAATATAATCCACCCACTTCCTGCGTCCCTCTGGGGTCCTGCTGCCCCAGTTCTCAGCTCTGTATACAAGGAAGATGTCCTGGATTCTCAGGCTGGACCCCACCATACTCCCCCAAAGCCTTCCAGGCCTCTTCCTGGCCCTCAGAAGCTGATCCCAGGTCCCCAAGGCCACCCAGCTCTGCTTTCCCTCCGCCACTATCAATGGCTACTCTGTTCCAGGATCAGAGCTACAAGCTGGCTTTATTTTCCCAGAAAGGGTATTCAGGGCTGGGAAGACAGCTGGGCAGTCTAAGCACCTGCCTGGCAAGACCAGGGACCCAGCTTCGATCTCCAGTGCTGTATGCTGAGCCAGCCACTGAAACCAGGCGCGGTAACATATGCCTATAATCCCAGCGCTGGGAAGCTGAGGCAGGACGACCTCTAGGAGTCCAAGCTGTACCGCGAGACCCTGTACTAAAAAAGGAATTTAGCATTTACTGTTTTCTCATGAATCTTTATACTTACATATTATAAATTTAGAACATTGTGGAGAAAATGTTCTTTGCTTCAGATCATAAAACATAATTTAATATTAAACATTAATATTTTATATCTTTTTATCTTTTGGGGGGTGTCTTTTTGAGACAGGGTCTCACTATGCAGTTCAGGGTGGCCTTGAACTCACTTTTGTAGCTCAGGCTGGTCTCAAACTCACAGCAATCCTCCTGCCTCAGCCTCCCAAGTGCTGGGATTACAGGCGTGCGCCACCACGCCCAGCTGTATCTTTTAATCTTGAAGCATAAGAACCTCTGGCATGTTTGGGATGAGGCAGGCTCAGAGGCAACCTTATCTTTTCTCCTGACTCTCCTGGGAACTGGAAACTCTTCTCCAGTCACTGCACGGACTGCAGACTGTTGTGGGGACCCTGTCCAGGCTAGTGACGTTTCACCATCTCTCGTTAGTAAGCATTTGCGTTCATCCGTTTATGTTTTCCTCCCACACATTTAGATGCCGTCACATGCTCTTTTGACCTCTACTGGAATGGCCAGGCTCCCTCTTCGCTGCTCACCAGCTCACAGCAGTGTGCTGCATAGAGTTTGTGCCCTCCTTGCTGGGAGGCCGTGACCCACACTTGAAAGTCCGCTTGATGTTGCTCCCGGACGCGCCGTGGTGCTGGGAAGCCAGCCTTCCAGCTCCGCTTCACTGGCTCTTTTCCTTCCCAGCGCTAGCCTTCCTCAGGCTCTGGATGGGGCCTCTGCCTCCTCTTCGCCTCTGCGCAGCCTCCTCCTCCCCTCCCAGGCTGGCCTTCATGGCCAGATTCATGGGGAATGCAGACTCAGGCCCAAGGCAGGACGGGGTTGGCCTCAGTCTCGGGTCTCCTCCCTTGGCTGGACTACACGGACCCAGCCTGCTGGGAGCTACAGCCTCCAGCAGCCGAACCTGCTCTTTCCAGGCTCCTTTCAGAGCTCAGAGAGCAGCGCCGTAGCACAGAGCCCAGCTCCTGTCCTCCTCTATACGAGGAGTCCTTGGGGCAGGAACGGAGCTGCCACGGACCACCAGGCTCCAGGCTGCGGACACTCACAGGAGGACGGCTTTAGCCCCTGCATTCCGCTGTGTGTGCGTTTCCTGCTAGCACATGGAGAGGTGGGAGCTTTCAGTGGCAGTTCCTCCGGTGGCCTTGTTTGCATGTGTCCCTGTACTTCAGCCATGAGCACAGGGGCTTTTCCAAGCTTCTCATTTATTTACTTATTTATTTATTTATTTATGTGTGTGTGTGCGTGTGTGTGTGTGTGTTTCACATTTCTGTTTCAATAAAATGAGATTATGCACATCACATTTAGGGCTAGGATCTAATCTAATACAATAGGCAGTTACTAAAGCTACAGTGGCTTAAGGCTCACTCTCTACCTTCAGCATATTTAACTGCATTCTTACATGATTTGGGAAACTTTAAACTAACCTATCACTTGCTTAAAAGATTTGCCAAGCTTCCTTTTTAAAGTGACTCAATGCCCCATCATCACCTTGCAGAGTCCTTTGTGCAGGGCGGGGGCTCCAAAAGCTCTCAAATCGAAAGCACTGTGTTCAGTTAGAACCGTCAGGTTCAGGCAGAGTAGAGTGAAGCATTAGAAACACGCGGCAGAGGAGAGCTGTGTGTGGCTCAGGCAGAGCGCTTGTCTAGCCGTGGGTTCATCCCCGGCCCTGCAAAAGGAGCGGGGACCGGGAGGAGAGACACCGGGGGAAGGGGCAGAGGGGTAAGCTCAGAGAAGGCTCACTCAGAAAGAGGGGAATCGTATTCATCAGCCCTTATGGTCACATGGCTCTGCTGGGATCTAAAGGTCCCCTCTCAGCTTAACTTTCCTTCCCAGACTCCCCTCCCCCCCAAGTCTTGGATCAGAGCCACCTCCAAGACAAAGGTACAGGACAGCTATGGGAATCCATAGGCAGGACTCCTATGTCACCACTAACGCCCTCAATAACCCAAATAAACATTCTGCAATAAGCCAGGGGCCGATGCGCTGATTTCTGCTCTTTGATATGCTCTGCTGCGCACTTTGTTTGTACATCCGGGCTTGGGCTCTGCTGACGTTTTGTTACATTTAACCAACACTCCCAAAGAATTTTCAAGATTGTTGGCAATAGCCTTTGTAGAGGCTTTCCTTGCAGGTCCACGGACTTCTCTGTCTCCTTCGCATTGTATTTTAGGCTTGGAGGACGCTTTCTAGTATCTTGTCAGTCTGTATAGGGCTCTGGCCATGCCCTGTCGCTTAGCAAGGCCCCCTGGCCTCTTCTCGGCCAACACTCCTCATGCATCACGCGACCTCTCACTCTGCATTTTGTTTTTTGCTTTGTTTTGTTTTGTTTTGCTTGTATTTTAGGGAAGGATCTCCAGGGTGCTCAGTTCTCACTACTAGGTCACACTCATAGTGATCTGCCGGTTTGCAGCCCCCCAAGAGCTGGGATTACAGGCGCGCACCACCACGCCCAGTCTCAACTGTGTCTCAGCGCACCCTGCTAACACTCTGGTGTTAGCCTCACTTTCTATGTTGTCAATTACTTTTCTAGTTTCTCCATTACTATTAATTGTTTCACTTGTTTTTGACAATCCAGTCATCTTTTATCTTTTTCTTTTTGAGACAGGGTCTCACTATGCAGTTCACACTGGCCTTGGCCTCACTTTTGTAACCCAGGCTGGTCTAGAATTAGCACCGATCCTCCTGCCTCAGCCTCCCAAGCGCTGAGATTACAGGCGCGTGCCACCATGCCTGCTGACAATCCAATCTTGAAAGTGTCCCATCTTAAGTAACCAGGTGTTTGATAGCAAAACACTTAACAATCTGTTGGTCAGGGCTAGGGCGATAGTTCAGTGGAACGGGTGCCTGTCTGGTGAGCACAAGGTGCTGAGTTCGATTCCCCATTTAAAAAAAAAAAAAAAACAGACAAACAAAACAGTTAACAGCTTGTGTTGGTCAATTTTCCCTTACTCTCACAAATACCTTAAAATAAATCATAAGCCGATTTTAGAGTAGAAAGGCTTCTTTTTGTCCCTTGCTTCTGGGGGCTTCAGGCCAGGGCCTCCGGCTGCCCTTCGCTCTGGGCTTGGGCTGCAGCATCAGGGAGCAGGCGGCAAAGCCAAAGGCTCAGGCACCACAGAGAGCACAGAGGAAGCAGTGGAGGCCCCAACCCCCTCCAGGTCGCCCCGGGGACCCCGGGGCCCCCCCTGCCCCACCCATCCACGCCTCCAGGGAGCCTTGGAGGATGATCTGGATCCAAACTACCACACCTTTATTTCCTGACAAATTAGTAAGACCTAGTACTTCTGGCTGAGTGTGAGGCTAACTCAAAATTCCGAGCAATGAGTGTAACTACACCTGAGCTCCTCTATGGTAATGAATAGAAACACCTTTCGCCTTGGAAGAGACTCCATTTCCTTTGCTTTTTGCAAAACACATGAGCACAACGGAAGCACTGAGCACGGCCTCCCTCCGTGCCTGGGACGTGACGCCCCATCATCCTCCCCGGGGCTTCCGGGTCAATCTTCCCGAGCGTGGGGTGCTTCTCCCAGGTGGGTATTCCTGAGCTGAAGAGTCAGAACTCGGCGAGCATCTTCTGAGCCCGTCCATTTTGCTCTAGCTCCTTTTCTTTCTACGATCTTTTCAAACCGATGTATGAAAGGTGCACAGGCCTCTTGGGCCCCCTGTGACGTTCCAGCGCATGCGTACATTGTGTCCTGCGCAACTCAGGCATCTGGGTTACTTTTTTCATTGCTAAGAAAAACTACCCAACACCCACAGCTTAAGAGAAGGAAGGCTTACGAGACATACACTTTGCAGGACCGGGGTTCGAGCTCACAACCTTGCACTTGTGAGGCAGACATTGGTGCCACGGAGCTATCTCCCCAGCCACACGTGGAACACCCTTTGTAGAGCTTTCAGCCCATAGCTGGATGGCTCTAGGGGGCAGGACACACACACAGCACAAGGGCATGGCAGAGTAGAGACAGTCCACAGCAGGGCAGGCAGGCAGGAGGCCACACAGAGCACAGCAGCAGCCTCCCTTGCCTTGTATCCCTTCCAGGCTGGGAGCCTGTGGGCGCTGCCACACACACCTGGCGTGGCCCTTCCCTTTGGCCGCATCCACAGCCATGATCAACCACTTAGCAGCCAGTCCACACCGACTGTCACATCCTTAATCGCCACTCGCATATTTTAGACCCAGCTCCCTCCACAAAGCCCCACCTAGGACTGCAGGGGGAAGGTGGTACAAGCCATAATGCAAGATAAGAAAATTGGTCTCCCTGTGTAGTTATTAGTTTTTGAGGTTAAAAAACCAAAAATCCCTTCTTCAAGATTTAAAATATTGTACGCATGCAATATAAATTCACGTTCTACGGTTATTCCACTGGGCAGTGAAGACCCCAGAATGTACCTCTCTTGTCTGATTGTAACTTCAATGCCCTTATCGCCTGTCTCTTTCCTGCCTACCTCCCCGACCTCTGGTGCCCACTATAGCACTGGCTGCTTCTGTGTGCCATGATCTAGTTTCAATGCAGGGAAAAATAACTCACTGAGCTGATGACTGAAATGTTGGTTTTCTGTTGAGGTCAGCACGTGTGTGTTATGGAGTAGAGACAAAGCCCGGCTTCTTAAGACACAACAGGTGACTTCCAAAATGACGTTGCCCTTCTAGAAAGTGGTTTCCATCTTCTCTATTCCTAGAAAGCTCAGTGAAATGCCCTAATATTATCCTCTGGTTAGACTCTACCTCTTTCCTCATTTCATTCGTGCGTTCATTTACAGCAAGAGCTCATGGCTGGCAAACCGAGCAGATGCTATTAGGTTCCTTGTTCCTTCGATTCATTTTGGTCCAGGTGGAAGACGAACATCTGCTATGGTTTAGAATGACCTACGGAGTTGTTAGTTCATGAAATACTGATCTGTAGCTCATGGCCACGTGATTACTTTAACCTGTCCCAGTGGTGCTATGTGACACATTTCACGCAGAGCAGCCATCTACTGTGTTTGTTAAATCAGAACTGAGATAGCTATTGCCACTGTAGGCGTCTAACCATGGCTCACCCTGGAGCAAGCGGGAGGGAAAACGCGATCCTCATCCTTTGAGTGGTCACCTGGCTGCAGGAGAAACTGTGGAAGACCGAGGTTCCAGCACTTGCCTAGCGTGCCGTGTGGGCTGGGGTGTGGGCATTTACTCACAAAATCATTGTCATCTTGTTTTAAAGGACAAAGAGGGGAGGAAGGGAAGGAAAAGAGGTTTGCAAAGGATGTGTCCCACTTGAGCACCAACTCCCTGTGACAAACGCAGCCATTATGGGCGGCAAGCACGTCTGATAGAAATATTAATAAATAAATAGAGGAAAGATAAAGAATTCAATCAAAACCAACTCAGTTTATTTTCTTTCAAACTCTGTTTTGCCAAATGTTGTTTTCACATGGTGGAAGCCAGGGACTGCCGTCTTCTGAGTTTCCCAATTAATTTCGGTTCTGTTTCTACATGTCAGCATGGTTATCAAGGTTGGCATCCCCTTGTCTCCATTTTGCATGCATAATTTGCTGGACGTTTTTTGGCATCCACATGCACCCCGCTGCTGCCACTTGCACAGCTGTGGGGCGGGCTCCCGTGGGAACTGGCAGGTCTGTCAGGCAGCTTCTGGGCCCAGATGCTTGGGGTTGGCCCCGCCGGGCTTTCGTTTCTGCAGTCATAGAAGCACTCCTATAAATATTTGTAAATAAATATATTTTCAACGCGTTTATTTCCTTAGCTTATTTTAAAGAGAACTATTATGTCAAATCGTGCCGGCTAGCTTCCCAGCATCACATTTTTCTTTTTCCAGAAAAACTGAAACAATTAATAATGTAATCAGAAATATTTAACATTTATGTCACTCTTGAATCCAAAGGCATTGTTGAATTTCCCCTGAGTAAAACTGCCCATAGCAGGATAGCAACACTGACTGATCCACTCTAAGGAAAGGAGAGTGATACGGACTAATCTGGGTGACGCCATCTTTCTGTAGAGCCCCTACTACAGCCTGCCCCACTTATTTCGTTTAATCACTTATAAAGGGGAGTTGAAAGTTAACTTTTATAAATTCCTGCCAATTATTTGCATATCTTATGGAAAAACCTTTAAACTGGGTGTGGTAGCACAGACCTGCAATCCCAGGGCTCAGGAGGCTGAGTCCAGAGACTGCTGCTAGCCGGAGGCCGGCCTGGGCTTCTTAGCAATACCTTGTCTCAAAACAAAAAAAAAAAAAGAAAACTTTTTAAAAAAATAATATCAAATAAGTAAAGCATACAAAAATTATAGGAGCTATGGGGCATCACTTAGATCTATCAGTTTATCATTTTCTAAGTTTACTTAAATTTGCATTTGCTTATTTTGAGCTTTTGAAAGCAAGGGCTCCCTCCTCCTCAAAGCTAGTCATGCTCAAAGAGCAGGGTGCATTACAGCTGTGCACACTTTCATGCTATTCCTAAACATCTGTATGATATATATATATATATATATATATATATATATATATATATATATATATTAAGTTCTGATGTTTTCAAGCATCACTTAAGCGTTTAGCCTCAGGCTAAAACCCAACATCAGATGAAAGCCACAAGGGCCTTGAGAACGCCGAATGGGCAGATGGTTTATTCAAGGAGTTCATGAGAGAAAACTCCCAGGTCTAGACAGAGATAGAAGCATCCAGGACAGTCTGGCCAGAGGCTGTCAGGCAGCCTTAACTCAATCCAGTCTACAGAACACACCATCAACTGCTGAACGCTAACAATCAGAAGAGCTTTGCGGCAGCAAGGAATAAGGAAAGAGGTGACACAGAAGGCTGTTCCAGCTTGCTGACAGCAGGCTGCTCCACAGAAACCTTACGAGCAAAGAGAGTGGCACGAGGCACTCATGGTTCTGAGGGAGGACGCCAGCCTAGCGGGCACCCTGTGCTCGGCCAAGCTGGACTCTGACCGTGAGGAAGGGACACACACAGCCAGAAGGAATGCATCCCCAGCAAGCCTCCATAGACAGCGCTTGAAAGGAGCTCTGCTCTGAAGAAAAGAGACATTAAGACAGAAGAAAACATCGGGAACGTGAAACTCACTGGTCAGAGAAACTGTGCAGACGAGCTCAGGTGCGCTAGCATTGTGAGTCAGATACGTAAGACGTTCATGTCTTTAATAGGAAGCCCTAGCAACCAAACAACTGCAAATAATAACTCCATCAGCATATTAGAGACAGGCAAAGGAAAGACAAAGTAGGACATCAAAAATCAAATGGTCCAGAGAAATGAAGAACAAGTTAGCAGGTTTTTATTTGTAGTTTTTGTATCTGTCTCGTTTCTTTTGTTGGCTTTGTGTTGATGTCATGCGGCTCCACTTAACAATAGCTGGTGATACATGAAGCATTTATTTTGTCAGTGTAATGATAACTTTGGAGCAAATATCTGTAATAAATAAAGCAAAAATAATAAGCAGGAAATCACAACATACTATGCAAGTAAGTTATTTAACCACAAATTAAGTCAATAAGTGAGGGGAAAAAAGAACTTGCACAAAACTAGAAAATGAGTCATAAATTGGCTACAAAAAGGCCTTATCTATTGATAATTATCTTAAATAATTGGGTTAAATTCTTCAGTTGAAATAGTGTCCCAGTAAAATTAAACTAACACAACCAGGCAAGATCCAACTGTATATGCTGCCTAAAGATTCCCCTTCCCTAAGGGCCCAAACAGAGTAAAATGCTGAAATAAGATATTGCCTGCAGACAACACCCAAAGAAAGCAGCAACCATACTTACACCAAAAGAAATCAACTCTAAAATAGAACAGCTACAAAGAGGAAAGCCATTATACAGTGATAAAAGGACCAATCAGTAAGAGAAAGATCATGCTAAAGATATAAGTCCCCAACATTAGAATACGCAAATATGTCAAGCAAATATTAATAGACCTAAAGGGAGAGAGCCCCAGTACAGTAATAATAGCTGGGGGCCTTAGTACTTCACACTCAGCAATAGACAGATCCCCCAGACTGAAAACCAGCAAGGAATGAACTGAGTTAAGTAGTGCTCTCGGCCACCTGGCTATCACAGACATCTACAGAATATAACATCCAAAAATAAAGCCACATTTTCCTCAATAGCATATAAACTGTTCCCTGGAACACAACATGTATTAAGCCATAAGAATGACTCAATACATTTTTAAGTTGAAATCACATCAAATATCTTCTTTCATCACAATACAATAAAAGTAGAAATCTGTGACAAGAAAGCTTTGGAAACTACACAAGCACAATATATGGAAATTAAACCACTTACTCCTGGTGCTAGGGAGATAACTCAGTGGAATAACTGCTTGCCTGGCAAACAGAAGGTCCTGAGTTCAATCCCCGGTACCGCCAAAGGGAAAAAAAAAAAAAAAAGGTAGATAAACCACTTACTCCTGAACAACCAGTGGATCACAGAAGAAATCAAGAAAGAAATCTTTTTCTCATATCTGATAAGTAGATTGTAAGTCAAAGCTACAGTATAAATTTTAAAACAAAAATTAAGATTAAGCAATATTCTGAAATTAATTCAAAATTAAGTATTTCAAAATAATTCAACTAAGAAAAAGTTTTCATGATAGTAAAGAAATACTAAGAATAAAACATAACATAAAGACTGGAATGGCCAATATATGACCAGCACTTCTTACAGTTTGGGGATAGGATATCGCACAAAGTTCTAGTACACCATGAGCATAGACAGTGTCCGTGACGCTACCTGGTGGCCAGGTACCACTGTGGGGCTGAGCTACGATATTTTCTTGATAGCCACCCTGTAGAACCAGAGAGAATCATGACCCCTAGGGTGCAGGAGAAGTCCGTTTGTAGAGTATGCTGATGGACATATTCTGCTGCTGTATACAAAAGAAGAGTTGGAAGACAACGCTTACAGACCTCTTTTTCTCCCATGTTTAATTGTTTGCCCTGTTTGGCCTGTATAAGCCAGAGCGTCAGCCTCAGGCCGCAGATCGTGACTTCTGAATGCCATTGGTCATGCCACGTAAATCCCCTTACCTCCCAATTTGTCCTATTAAACTGGAAAATCAAAGCTAAAGTAATGAGACTTCTGATTGTGGAGTTAATGCAATGTGAAGAAAACGAGCTTCTTAGAAGAGACACCAGCAAACGGCACGAGCCAGGAAGAATGATGAGTGACAGTACAGCGAGCGAGAAAGTGCTGCCTTCTAATGACCCTTGCTGGTGGCTCCGCTGCACTGTCGTCCATATGCTATGTGACAGCTGAAAGGATAAGGCACTTCTGTTACTTATTTGATAACCAATCTTTCACTATATTTTCTTTCCCAGAGCCGTTCTTCAGTGATTAATAAACAGGAGCAGTGTACGTTTTGACTTCCTAAAAAGTTAACATAAGTGTTTTCTCAAGCACCTAGCTAGCCCACAGGGTAGAACGCTGACACGGCCAGGGCTGGGAGAGGGGCTGGGGGTGGGGGTGAGTAAGACCTCTTATCAAGAATACAGGCATTATTAAAGAAATCAATTTCTTCTGCCACAAAAGGCACCTGGAGATGTCCATATCAAAAAGCAAACATGTGCAGAGATCTATTTGTCCTGACTATTCTCCCTGACATGTTGCTGAATTTCTTAAACTCCCTGGGTCTTCCTCTTTGATTGCCAGCCAGCTTTGGAACTCTGCCACACCCCCAGTGTGGGGAGTCTGGAGATGAGACAGTTCTGTTGTTAGAGTCTGCCACACACGCGGAGCAGTGGTGGTAGGGGCTGCTCCAGGCTAGGAGTCTCTGCAAGGCTGCCAACGCTGACAGCCTGGGAGCGGTTCTTAGCCTACCCCAAACCCAGGACCAGGAGCTGCCCTGGTTACTGCTCCATTTCTAATTTAATCTTCCTTGGAAAATCAACCTCAGTATACACCACCTATATTGCAGTGAGGCACCATGCACTTACATGGTGTTTTTGTTTTATTTTATTTTAATTTTCTTTTATTGTTACAAAAACAATGATACTAAATTTCAAAATAAGATAATAGAGTAGCAATGATAAATACATTGTGTATTGCTATCTTTAAAGTAGTTGTGCAGATTACAAGATCTAGGCATGAAATACTGACCAAACAATGTAAACATGAACCTTTCTTTTCAAATAAACTAAGATAAATTAGTATATATATATATATATATATATATATATATATATATATATTAATATATTATATTATATTATATGTTATATATATATATATATGTTAAGATAGTTATACTATAATTATGGCTGAGTAGTATTCCACTGTATGAAAATACATCTTCTTTGTCCATTCCTCAGTTGATGGGCATCTGAGTTGTTTCCAATATCTAGCTATTACAAATTGTGGGGCTGTAAACACATGTATCGCTGTAGTAAGCTGTTTTTAATTCTTCTGGGAAAATGCCCAGGAAATAGCCAGGTTGAGTGGGATGTCTAATCTTACTTTTTTGAAGAATCTCCACACTCATCTCCCCAGTGCCTGTCCCAGTGCACATCCCCACCAGCAGTGGAGTGCGGTTCCTTTTTTCCCCACAGCCTCTCCAGCATTTGTTATTGGCTGACTTGTTGAGGGCAGCCCCTCTTTCCAGGGTGAGATGGACCCTCCGTGCTGCTTTCATTTGCGTCTCTCAAATGACCAGTGATGTGCAACATTGTCTTGTGTCCTGCTAAAGAGAAAAAGCTGTGACACGCTGACAATGTCACCCACCTAGGGAAGGCTTCCTTGGTCCCACAGGGCTTCACCCTCCTGCAATCAGCGCCCGAAGAAGGGCCCTTCCTCTCTGGCCTATTTAGGGTGCGTTTTGACTTCCGGTTCACTCTTTACACCACAGTGAAGTGTGGAGTCCCTCAGAGCCAAGGGGCTTGTCTCTCTC
>PVJA010053522.1:0-11939 GCA_004027025.1 Myocastor coypus
AGGTCTGGGACCTCACTGTGTTCACACTGAGTCAAAATCCACTCACACCCAGCCCTGCTACTTCTTTCTTTTGCAAGTACGACATAGGTGGAAAAAACAACAGATTTTAGGGTGAGATCTTCTGATGAAACTGACTGAAAATTTCTGACTAACTATTGGATATTATCAGTAGCCGGTATCACTGCTGCGAATGAGGCAGTGGCAAGCGTTCCCCATCCCAGATGTTCAGGGCAGGAGAACAGCTATAACATCACATTGCTCGCTTCAGGTGAGACTCCATGCATGATAGAATGACTCTGCAGTGACAGAGCCCATGTAGTTTATCTGAGAAAACCCTAAATGTTCTACATCCACCAAATCTCTGCATTTCTTCCCATTGTATGATTTGCAACCTAATGAACAACTGTCTTAGGTTCTTCGCTAAAGATCTAAATGAAGAGGAATTCTGACTTTGATTTATTGTGTGTAGGCCAGCCAACAGGATTAGGAAGTACAGCTACGGATCTAGGCAGTGTAGTGAGGCTCAACAGCACTGTTGCCTTACCACTGTGCCTTCTTTCCCCTTATCTTAGTTACTTTTCACTCGTTGCTGGGACATAAAGCCCAGCACTCAAAATGAAGGAAGGAAAGGTTTATTTATCTCACAGTTACTGGAGGTTTCAAACCATATTCAGCTGGCCCAAGGCTGAGTAGAGCAGGACAGAGAGCATCCAGTTCATGGTGGTGGAACAGCAACAAAATGCTGACGGAGGGAGCCAACCAAACATGGCAGCAGAGCAACAGCTCCAGTCTGTTTCTCTGTCTCTCTTTATATTCCCATCAGGCTCTCTGCCTTAGGATGTCCGCCCTAGACCACACCCGTAGTCCCAGGCCTACTCAGACCAATGATCCCATCAGTACTAAAACACATAATCCTGGTGACTCATGAGTCAAGTCTCAATCTATAGAAGTCCCTGCCAAATGACTACATGAGGCTTTTGGCGGACAACTAGACATAAGCCATAACACTCCTGCACCTCAAGGGCAGGGCTAGGTATTAACAATTGTATTTTATGAGGTTAAAAAAAGATAAGTGAGCTGAGCAGACAGGGACAGTGAAGACTCAGGAAGAGGAAGAGATACAATGAGTAGCAAAATATGAGGCTGATAGGAACATTCTCTGGTGACAGAAGCATGTTATCCTAAGCTGTGCTTTGTTTCCAGGCCTTGTCCTTGTCAGGCAGCCCCAGAAGGCCCTAGAGTGCCGGATGGTGGGGCAAGAGTGAAGGAGGGAGATGTGTGTCTCCCTGAGCATTGCATCTTCATTTGTAATGTCCCTCCTCTTCCCCCACTACACAACTTTGGGTCTGTTAGTCTGTGGACTTCACCGAGCCTGGGACATTGGAGTGGCTGTGGGAGGGAGAGGGTTCTCAGACCCAGAGAAAAGTTAGGCTCTCATTCATCAGTGATCACACACTCCAGCCATCCAGGAGAGGACGCTGTGGGCACTTCCCTCTGGAGCCACCTTTTCCTCCTTTTCCAGTGCATGTGATTTTGGCGAGGGCTTTGCATAGATGGAATGCACACTTAGTTGTATGTGATTAGGAGGATTACAGAAATCCCTGAGCCAAGCTGCTTTACAGACTCTTTATTAAGATTACAGATAGCACTGCTGGACCTCCTGGACCCTAAAATTTCTATCACTCTAAAACTGTGACAACTAATTGAATAAAATTCTCCATTAGGTCTAATCCTATGCCCTAAGACTGGTAAAGTCTTCAGTAATACTTAAAATTGTGAGCCAAGTTTGTTTTTTGAGTTTTATTATGAGATCCTGAAACTCTCAGAACTGTACTCTCTTGTCTTCCTTCCCACTTCTGTCATTCTGTTGTAAAAAGCACCTAGATGTTGACTGAGATTAAAATCAATTCTTCCTAAACAGTTCCAGAAACTAGCCTCCAAATGGTGGTACAAAATTGGTCATTGTGTGCACCTTCAATTGTGCGCAATGAATGTCAACATGGAAAATTTTCTGTGGTGCCAGCTTTCTTTACTTTCAAAAAGCATCCCCTCCTATGCTTGCTTAGGCTGTGAAGTGGAGCCCTTACATCGAGTTTCCAGTTTACTTACTAGAAAATTCTTCCTTGGTTTCTGGTGTAAAGATCTTGTCCAGGGCTCTGACTTCCTGCAGCCCTTCCTCTTGTACCAATAAGTGGATGATCCTCTTGCCCAGAAAGCCTCCGGCTCCTGTCACCAGGCAGCTCCACCCTGTCATGGCCAAGACAGGAAGCAGATCACACTGCTGACAAGTTATGATGACAGGTGTCACTGTACAGGGTAAAGAAAAAAAATCCTGTAGGTGAACGGCACATAGGTGGCTTCCAATGACAGAGAGGAAGAATTTACTGTGTTTATCCATTGTAATTTTTCATATTGCAAGGGCTTCTGTCTTGATGGGTGGGGATTTTTCAGAAGTAGTTGATTTGGAATGTTTGATGCTGGAATTGACTCACAGTATAATGCTAGCAACAATTACAATAAGATTGAGAGTGTGAGAGTTGTTCTCCCTGAGTAGTGTAGATTATGTATAAGGTGAGAAAGATCTGCAGTTGTCTCTTGCTTCCTCTGCCTGACTGCTTGCTGTAAACTGTGTCCTATGAAATGTCTCTCTTCCATGCCAGTTTGCCTTGGATCTACCAGAATATGAGCAGGACCTGTGTAGGACCCTGGAGCACAGTAAACATTTCTTCTTTCTCTTAATTTTGATTGTTGGGCATTTTGGCTCAGCCATTACAAAAGTAACTAAGACACACATATGAATCACTTCTGTGATCACAACATGTTCATTGCCAGTGTCAGACACTGACACAGCCCACGAGTTGAGGGCTTAGTCCCTGGAACATCCAGTCTCTCAAAGAATCCATCATAAACCCAAGTTTCTTTCATTATTCTCTGAAAATAAAAATTGTAAATTTCCATTGTACCAATATCTCAGTGGGTTTAATCAAATTTTGCAGTCATAGAATCCCAAGAAATATTGACTTACCTATTATCTTGGTTTGTTATAAAGGAGTCTGTAAGAGAAATAAACAGCAAGATGCCAAGAGTGAAGGAAGAGGGAGAGCTTCAGTGCTGTTGTCCAGAGAACTCACCAAGAATACCAGGCATTCAGCTCTCTGGAAGCTCACGGATCCCTGTCCTTTGGGTTTTTATGCAGATCACTGTACACACGTGATCAATGGAAGACCAATCAGGCTCAACTAGGACTGGTTCTGAGTCTGACTAAGTGCCAGTAGGATGGTAGGATTCCAGTTAGATCTTTGCATTTAGGTCTTTTTTCATTCTTTGCATGATGCTATGATCAAAAGCCCCATGGAATGAAATTTTCTGGAATGTAGATTTTATCAAAAGCCAAATATTTGTCTCAAGTAGAGATCTTTCATGTTTAAGGAGTTTGAGTTTCAAAAAAATCTATTACATGACTCAAATATAATTCAATCAATAATATTACCAGTGCATAACAGTATATGAAGGTATCTTACAAACCAAAAATCTTAAATTTAAAGACTTACATTCCAAAAACAAATGGATTGACCTGTCTAGTCCTGTTGAATAATCAAAATAAGAGGATTATAGTGTTTTGTTTGGCTGGAAGTATGTATGTCATATTTCATTTTAATAATTTTAGAAGACATTATATCATTTTGTAACCCCAAATACTCCTTTTTTTTCCCTCCTGTGCCAATTCATTTTTTCCAAGTAGTTAATATCATAACATTTCTCCTTTGAAGGGACGTTAGTTGTACACAAGGAAGTTTTCTACCACATAGAGAGAATTGCCCTACAGGCAGCATGTGAAATTGGTTAGCACAGGCAGTGATGTTATCATATTTCGTCAGCGATGTTGTCCTCCTTCTGTACTGACCTTTTTTTTTTTTTTTTTTTTTACAGAAATTTCTGCGAGCCAAGATGGTATCAGGTTGAAGCATTCCTTCAGAAACCCTTATCATTAGTGGGTAAGTTCCAACATTCCTCCAGCCCCTCATTTTCAGAGCTGTAAACACACACTACTCAAAGGGCTGTGTTTCTCTCTGTCCACTATGAGACATTATAGATTGTTCAGGATGTTGCTTATTGCAGAGAAATGGCAAATACCTTATAAATTCTTGTGTTTAGCTGTGATTTTGTTGCACTCTTTGTGACCTTTCCTGAGGCATCAGGATAGCACAATTCAGTCCAGAGTCTGTGTCTATTCCTGTCAAGACCTACCTTTCTGACCTAGTACAACTAGCACATGCATTTTAGAAAAATTGAAGCCCAGCTCCCCAGAAAACCTGCCACATAATTACTTGTAGTCTCTATTCCTTTTCTGAGCTTACAGGGCAATGGTTACTAGCATAATGTCCTTTAAAGGGTTGTAGAAGTCTATGTCTAGATTGCTTACTGTCTTAGTAGTGCTATATTATCCTCATGTCAACTAATCAAATGATTATTACTTTTAATAAAACAATAACAATGAGACAGTTTCAAAACATAGTAGTAGGACAGCCCCAATAGTTAATACAATGCCTATTGTCTTCATAATAGTTATTCAGAGTCCAAGATGCAGGCATGATAACTTTTCTAAACACTATTGGGACAAATATTTTTTCTCAATGAACTCAGAGAAAGTAATTGCATGTATAGTCCAATATTTCATAATAGTAGTCATTTTTCTGGCCAAGTAGAGCACAAAGAGGTAGCTAAAAAGAGAAAAATGAGCACGTGACCTTTTCACTACCAGTCATTCTGAAACCTGGTATGGGCTTTATGTCCCTCTTGCAAGACCTATAGCATTGTCCACGGGACAATGTCACTGATAGGTGTCCCTGAAAAGCACTAGGTCTTTGCCCACTACACATGTGCCAGTAAGACCTAGAAATGTGTGTTTTATGGTTCTATTTTTATTTTGATAGAAAAATATTTTTTAAAAAATTATAAATGATATAGGGTTTCATATATATAGCAATAAGAAATCAATGATTTTTTTCATATTGAAAAAAAGTTTCATTTAAATTATTTATATATATTGCCAGATATAATATTGAAAATCAGTTTTAAAAAGTTATGTTAAACAGGGGAAGAAAAAAATTTAATCATTAAATGGTCCTTTGATAGACCAACAGAAATCAGTAATAGTGCAAACTGTGCTCTGTCTCTACAGAAATAGTTTTTTTTTTTTTTTTCCTTGTGTTTTGGTTTGTGTCGAGTTGTACAGACCAAAGCCTCATGTAGTCATGAGGCAGGTGCTAGAGTTTGTGCAGGACTGGGGTTCAACATCATGACCTTGCACTTGCCAGGCAGGCAATTGTGCCACAGAGCTATCTTTCTGGCCCACTGCTAGACTTTGTGATTGATTATTGTGTGTATGGATGCTGTGCCTGCCCTGGGGCAGATAATTTTCATTACAGTGTGAGGAGGAAAGAGAGACTGGCTAGCTGCCTGAGCTGCCACCACTCCATTTGCTCTCTGCTCTTTGTCACATTCATGAAAGGTTTTTCTGTGCCATGTGCCATCCTGCCTTGGAGCCAGCTGAGTATAGCATGAAACCTCTATTAACTATGAGCTAAATAAACTTTTTGTTTCTTCATTATGGGTGTGAGGTTTTTGTCCCAGCAATAAGAAAAGGGTAACTGAGACACCTTCCTTCTCTTTTTTGTTATTTTCCCCATGCCAGCGGTTCCTTCTTTTGAAATAATTTCTGTTCCTTTCACATTTATCATGCCTTTCAGATTTTATTTAATCTCTTAGGTTCATACACTATTATTTAAAATGATGAAAAATGCTCTTATCATTGTTTAAATTCTAATCAAGAAATTTATCCCCAACCTCACTTGCACTATCTTTTCCACATTGCTACCTGTCAAAATAAGATATCCCATTATGCTGGAACTGCCAGCCATAATGCTATGCCCAGTAAAATTTTCAAACTCTCCTGACAAGAGGACCATGGAGAAATGAAGGCAGGAAGGAAAATGTAGAAAGCTGAAGTCAGGTGGAGCCCTGTCTTTTCATAGAGAAAAGAAGCTGCCCAAGGACTGTAGCATACTTACACACACACACACACACACACACACACACACACACATATATATATATATATATATATATATATATATATATATATATATATTGGGGAGGTTAATGTCATGGGAAATTCCTCTGATTAGCAACTTGTTCATAGTTCAACATATGTGCTTCTTGTTCTCAGGACAAGAACAGGTTGTTCACATCTCTCCCCTTGGACATCCTTTGTTCGCAGTCTGGCCAGGCTGTAGCCTTGCACATATGATCCATCTGCAGCTTCAGCCATCCCCCGCACCACAAGACAAGCAGATCTTATACATCAGATGATGTATAAGATGGATCCCAAATGTTTAAAGAACTGAGAAATATGTTTTCATAGCTTTGTTCTAAGACAAAAGATGCTCCCTGCCAAAGAAAATAGCTTTTTTGTATTTTTCAGGATAGTATCCTGAACAAAGTCAGGGAGAAGTATCAAGACAATGTTTGGTAAAAAGGTCAATGTACCCTGGTTTAAATCCTACAGAAGATCAAAAGACTTCTGCACAGGGAGATAAAGCAATCTGGGGGTTGGGGGGATAAAGAAAACTTCCTGTTATAAATATAGGAATATAATGGTGAACAATAATATGAATATTAAATTTGGGATTATGAAATATTCCTTCTGTGAAGATGCTCCTTTACATTTGCACAAATGTTTGAGAAGAACACCTACTATGTCCAGTTTGGGAACTCTTCCACCAAATGACTACAGAATAAATCCTGTTGATTAAGTTCTGATAGGAGCTAACATTCCGAAAAGCAAGGGTCAATTGACTGAAGATACTGGTTTACAGCACTGTTCATATTTTTCAACATTCTTCATGTGGGACTCTTCACTCTTATCTGCAGAGATTAAGATGATGGATATTGTATTGAATGGTGGAAGGGATCCCTTATAGTATATATCAAAACAGTATAGGTCAATAAATACAATGATTGAGAAACTTTCTATATATGAAACATTAATTAATGTTTATGAGCAGAGGATATGACTGTGTCCCAAACAATTATTCTATTTGTCATTGAGAAATATCACATTAGTAAAAAGCTACAAAAGAGAAAGTAAAACCTCACACATTGACATATAGCCTTCGAGGATTTCTGTAATAAAGAGCAAGATTCAAATTTCAGGAAGACTGTCCTTGAGGATAAAAACTACAAACATTACATCCAACGAGTGGCTGCTGCTATAGCCCAAGCTCTGTCTCCAGTGGAATACTGACTGATGAAAGCTGTTCTCATCACCTACATTTTTCTCATCTGTGGACAGATGGGACACGAGCAAACAGCACCCCAAGAAACAAAGACATAAACTTGTTTAATGACTTTTTCAGTCCACCCCTGGAGACAGGGTTGGCACAACACGTGGTTCCTGTAATCAAACTACCCTGCACATGACTAAGTTTGCCTAAGCATCCATGTTAGACCTTTGTGCCATCTCCCCTGCCTGAGATAACGTTGTAAACTTTCACGTACATTGCATCCCTACTTTAGTGACAGACGAGTGACATGCCTCCTTTCTTAGAGAGTGATGAACATGTAGTTTGCAAAGTCTTACTTTGCAATCAGGAAATTAGGACTTCAGAAATCAGGACTTCTCTCTAGGTTCTCAACTAGAGGAATATGAAAACTGGGAATAAAGAGTTCCAATATGACTTCAAGTTCCCAACATTCCCTCGACCATGAAAAGCCTAAGATTGTGTTAAAGTAGAAGGGGATAGAGGGAGAACAGAAGCTTCTTTGAGGCCCTTCTTGGGTGTACTTTCTTATTCTTAATGTGTTTAAGAGTTAAAATGCAAACCATAAAGAACATTCCTGTGCATTTCCTTCTTAAACTGCTTGCCCGGTATTTTCTCACAGTCCTTTTCAATGTTCTGACATGCTTTACTCTCTAATGTGGACAGGTCATCCTGATCAAATTGCACTCTACCTTTGATCCCCACTCTAAACCCTTTCTACCTTATTTTCTCTTTACTCTGAAGCCCACCTATATATAGCCCCTACATTTGGGACTCAAATTTTGGGAACTCAAATTTTGGGCAACTCTCAGATAGTGCCTGATGGAATAATTTCTAGTGGCCCAGCCTTTCAAATTGAATCCCAAGGGTCCATGCTTTCTGCCCACAGCTGAAGTTCTCAAGGGTTCCAACCCTGTTATTAGCCATTTCCTTGGGGCCTAATACTGCTATACCTGAGACTTCCCTGTTGCATCACCACTATGGGAGTGTAGCGGCCTGCAGTTTCTCATAGAAAATGTAAGGCACAAAGCCCATAGGCAAGTGTTCCTATTCATGCAGGAGTGCTTCATCACTGCACAGCTTGTCTTATTTTTTTTTCTATGTTTTAACAAAATTTGTCACACATAAAGTTGAAGGAAGAAACTATAGTTTCTTCAAAGATGGTAGAGATTTCAATTCATAATTGTGTGACTCTGAGGCAGAGTGGCATGGCAGAGTGACATCAGGAGGCACAAATATTTTATGGGGAGCAACGGCAGCAATGTAGCAATGAGCTATAGCAAGAAACAAGTAAGGAAATTAGCCCACTGATTCGCCTTTATATTTCATCCCTGATACCCACACTTATTAGAGGGAGTGGTACCTCCTACTCTGATATACAGCAAAACATTCAGTGGTTTGGTAACCATGCAATCTTTAACCTCACATGACACACTCTGGATCCATTTTCATCTAAGAAGTCCCAACTATGGCTGCACACAAGATACAACAGAAGTCTTGAACAAGTATTTCTTGATCAGAAGCGTCTTGTTCATTGCTGGATACCAAGAATACCCTGTGTGCCATTTTCCTTCTCTTTGGTTATCTTTACTGTTAAATTGCAGGTCCGAATACCAAGATTACCTAAACACTCACATGAGGAAACTTGTTTCAGTCCTCGCAATCACTTTGATCTGACAAGAGCTGAGAGACACACACACAGGGAGAAAAGAGAGAGAGACAGAGACAGAGAGAGGTAGAGACACAGAGAGACAGAGACAAGAGACAGAAACAGAAAGAGATAGAGGGACAGAGAGAGATAATACAAAGAAAAAATAGGAACATGAGAAGAAAATGTAATGAAATGGATTCAAAACTTTCAAGTACTTTCTCTTTATTTATGAAGCATCAAAGGGAAAAATCTAAAAGCCCCATAACTCAATTATACAAAAAGTTGAAAGAGGAGGTAGCAAAATAGATCAGTAAGGTGCTCAGAAAAGTCACAGATGTCAACAGCTAAAGAATAAAGCAGTAGATAATATGGCAACTTAAAAAAAAAATACAGCTATCAGGAAGACTACAAGAGATGCCAGTAAAAAACTAGTGGAAGTCCAAAATAATATCAAAATAGATAACATAAAACTGGAGCAAATGATAAGGTGCTAAAGAAAAGCAGGCAGAGACAACCAACAACAAAACAATACAAAAACAATCAATTTAGAAAAAATGGGTCCAAAAGAAAGCTCCAAACACAAATTCAGCAGGTGAAAATATCTACTGAAAATATAGGCATTTTAGCTGACCACTGTGCATACTGTGCGAGAAGTAGATGAGAGGGCTCTTGTCACTGTCTAATTAATGAGGGATAACTAAGAAACAACCAAACAACCAGGTAAGTGGAACCAACAACTGGCAGATGATACAAAATCAGAGAAGTTTATCATTAGGTGGAATTACTAAAAATTTTAAATATAGCACAAATAGTACAAAACAACTGTTTAGTCAAATAAAAGCAGAAAGATATCAAAGATCAAGATGTTTTTTTGAGAAGTCTCCACCTTGATTTCCATAGTGGTTTTATCAGTCTGCATTCTCACTAACAGTGAAGAAGGGGTCCTTTTTGCCCCCAAAAGAATTTTTCTTATCATCCAAATAATTGATCTATCTAAAACTCCAATTAGCCATAATCAGAAAAGCACCTCTCTGTGGTACATTACAGTCAAAATACTGGAAATACAGTGTGAGCAAAAAATCACAAAAGCAGTTACAGAAAAGCCATGTCTCACATCTAAAGTTAAGGCTATAGAAATAAGAAAGAAAGAGAAATAATGGAAAAAGGAGGGCTCCAGAACTCTAGTAATCTAGCAAAGATGAAAGACAAATAGCAAAACAAACAGTATTACAAAAATTTAAATGAAAACAATTCTTCTGTGATTTGGACCAAATGTTTACCTTCCACAGTCTGCCTTTTTGCCTTCCAGGAAGTTGCAGCTCTTTCTGCGTGTCTTTCCACACTGTAGGTTTATGAGGTGTCTTTCTGTTCCTGAGCTCCCTCTGGGTTTTTATCAAAGGTTGCAAAAACTGGACAAGCTGGGGAATTTTGGACTAATCTCAGAATCACACCCTCAATCCACATTCAAACACTGTCGATTCAGCCCCCTCTGAAAAGCCACATGAGTTTGTAAGAAAATCTAGGCATGAGCTCCAAGACTTAAGTACCTCCATTTGTGCACAAGTCCAGCTCTAATCGTTGGGACAATCCTAGCAGTTTCGTCATTGCAGAAACATCCCAGTCTAGTGTCCTGAGTTTTAATGACAAATCTTAGCACTTGTACAAGTGAAAGAAAGATCGAGATCTGAAGTCTCCATTGAGATGTAATGAATCATCATAGTCCTTGTTTATGAAACAAAGGTAAAGAATTCCAACACATAATGACATAAGGATGACCTTCCTGTTGCAAAAGATACAATAAGGGTTAGAAAGGAATGTGAGCAAAACATTCAAAATCCATGCGGGCAAGCATTAAGTCCAGGAGTGCCACGCCCAGCACTGCTAAAGCTTGCAGAGCCCTCTTCAGGGTCTGCTCCCCAGTACTCAGTGTTGCTCAGTCCTGTTTCCTACTGCCCCACCATGACTTTTTACCTTTGCCTTTGTTGATTCCATGGTTTTTGTTCAGAACACTGGCCTTCATGCTGGTCCCTTGGAGTCCTCTCCATGCTTAGGTCAGCAATGCAAGTGCAGGCATCTTGATTCCTTTCTTACAAGAACCCTCCACAGATCATTACCCCCTCTGAACTCCTTTCTTTCTTGGGTACAGTGTCTATCAACTCTCCCATAAAATTTCTCTTATCCAACAAGGAGATCTTTAACCTAGGTCCAGCCAACTAGGATGGTTTTCTACTATAAAATATTTTTTTCCATATCATGTAGAATTTACTTTAAAACTGTATAAAATTTATACTGTAATAAAATATATATTCAGACATATCACTGCCAATAGACTAACAATTAGCTGCTGATAGGCAGTAAGAATTGCACATTTGCATGTGGATTTTCAGTGGGCACATTCTCCTTATAAACCTAAATTCATGATGTTTTGAAGTTCAGAGTTAGTGGCTAATATCTACAGGTGAACATATTTACTATTTTTTGGATTCTGCCACTTTCTTACCATATCTTCAGCACCCATAAGATCCTGGCTGCTCCACCTCTGCTCTCTGAGGCTGCCTGCTGTACAGGGACATCCAGACCTTGTTATAGGCAGGTGAATTAAAGAAAAATATTATAGGCAGTCAGATAGGGCTAGGACCTCAAAGAGACAATATAAAACACAAGATGACGTTACACCTTTGGAAGAGGCAGACATTG
The DNA here is from genome assembly GCA_004027025.1 of Myocastor coypus. NCBI lineage: Eukaryota > Metazoa > Chordata > Mammalia > Rodentia > Myocastoridae > Myocastor > Myocastor coypus. The sequence continues at coordinate 11,671 of PVJA010053522.1, forward strand.
CTTGCTGTGGGCCAGACCTCAAGACAAAAAAATAAACACGTGTAGCCACGTATTTCCCTAGGAATGGGCGCCAGGGATTGATATTCTAAATAGATATCAATCACCTTGAAAGAGTCTAAATAAATCTCTCTGCAACAGGAAGACTCTGTCTCTTATTCATCCACATTTGCTAAGCAACTCACTTCCTCATTTGGTACTAGGTTTAATCAATTTTACCTACGTATTTGTGCTTGTAATCTCATTGGTTAACCAGTTTTGTTCCATCTCAT
>PVJA010053523.1:0-11914 GCA_004027025.1 Myocastor coypus
GGAGGCTTAGATTCAATAGCCTCCAACATCACAAGCTTCACTGGTGGCCCACTGCAATTGCAAAACCTTTGACTGTGTATGTATCTGCTTCCTCTTAGTCCAAAGAGAAGTATATTCTTTCCTTTTTTTTTTCTTTCTTTCTTTTTTCTATGCAACATCAATAGGGAGGTGGGTCATGCCCACACACTGCACTCTATAGGATGATTGTGAGGACAATATGCAATATGTCAACTTTCAAAGAAAAGAAGGGGGAAAAGAAAAAAAAAGTAATGTGGATTTAGAAAGGTTTGTTTAATTGTTTGATCAATCTTATATACCTATATGTATTAATCTAAACTGATCTGATGATGAAAATATGTATGTAATATAACCCTTGTTAAATTTAAACAATAAAAAAATTGAAAAAAAAAGAAAAAATTAGGCAGTTCATATAATCAAGCAATAATTCAAATAACACATACCATGACATATGAGAGACAATGTAAGTGGCCCTAAGAAGGAAATTTATAATGATGAATTCCCATATCAGAAAAACAGTAAGTTCAAGTAAATAAGCTCATGTTGAAGCTCAACGTTCTAAACAAATAAGTCAAACCCAAGCTGCACACAAAGAAGAAAATTACAAAAGATCAGAGCAGAAATTTATGCAATTCAGACTCAAAGAATCAATGAATTGAAGAGTTGTTTCTTTGCAAAATTTGATGAAATAGACAAATCCTTAGACAACTTATCAAAGCAAGAAAATAGCCAAATCCACACAGTCTGTAACCAAAAAAGTGAAATCACAAGAGATTCTTCAGAAATCCAGATCATTGGTAACTGCTTTGAGAATCTGTACTCTAACAAAATGAAAAATATTGATAAGAAACGGATACATATGAATTACCAAAGCTAAATCAACAAAACATATAAGTCCTGAATAATCCAGTATATCAGTGAATGAGTATGAATATGTATATATTCCCATATTAATGCTCTTGACATTTTGTTGGTTTGGATAGAATGTAGAAACCTGAAAGCTGAATGTAACTGCCTCAATTAATTCCTCTGTATGCATTGATCACCACATCAGATTAGGTATCACTTTTTTTTTTTTTTTTTTTTTGGTAGGCAGGTGCTGTGTCACTGACCTATATTCCCAACCCTACATTTTTTTCTGTTACACATAATTTAGAAAACAAAAGGAGGGACTGGGGAGATAGCTCCGTGGCACAAGTCCCTGCCTGGCAAGTGCAAGGTCATGAGTTTGAACCTCCATCCTGAAAAAAAAAAGGAAAAAGAATAACCGTTATTATTATCCATAATTTTTTTCCTTTTCACTGTTATTTCTTCATTCCTGCTGCATCAAGATTCCCTTTTTAATTGTTCATTTTCTAGTTGGAAAGCTTTCTTTAGTCATCTTTTTAGAATAAACATCTAAGTGATGAATTCTCTTCATTTTCCTACATGTGAGAATACTTTAACTTCTGCTTTCATTTGTAAAGGACATTTTGACTGATTTGACACATATTTTCTTTCAGTGCACAATGTTGTGCCACTACTTCCTTTTATCCTGCATGATTTCTAAAATCCCGATCATATGAATTATTTTTCCCTTAGCATTGAGGTGTTTGCTTTTCACTATTTGTAAAAATTAGTGTGTGTGTGTGTGTGTGTGTGTGTGTGTTTAGTTTTTAAAAATTTAGGCCGGGCGTGGTGGCGCACACCTGTAATCCCAGCACTTGGGAGGCTGAGGCAGGAGGATCGATGCGAGTTCGAGACCAGCCTGGGCTACAAAAGTGAGCTCAAGGCCAGCCTCAACTGCATAGCGAGACCCTGTCTCCAAAAGACAAAAAAAAAAAAATTTGAATTAGCAAAAATTTCTTTTTTGGGGGGGGACCAGGGTTTGAACTCACAACCTTGCACTTGCCAGGAAGGCACTTGTGCCATGAAGCTATCTACCCAGCCCAGCACAAATTTCTTGGAGTTTATTCTCTTTCAAGTTTACTCAGCTTGTTGAAGCCATATTGTCTTTTGCCATATTTGGGAAGTTTTTCAGCAAATAATTCATTAAGTACTTTTGTTGACTTCATGATTTGTGAAGAGAAATCTGCCGTTATTCTGATGGGTTTTCCTTTAAATGTTTTCTGTTTCTTTTCTCTAGCAGCTTTTAGTATATTATTTTTCTGCTGGATTTCTGGGATCTTTACTATTATATGTCTGGGTGTGTTTTTAGTTGGGTTGATATGATTTGAAGTTCTGTGTGCTTCAGTTAACTGAATGTACAATTGCTTGCTCATATTTGGGAAGTTTTCTGCTATTATTTCTGCCCATATTTTTTATATCATTTGTTTTGACTCCTTTCTCATAGATTTCTATTAATCTCACATTGTTCATTTTTGCATCATCTTGCCGATCTTGAGTTATTTTTTCCTTCATCCTAGTTAGTTTTTAAGAGATTCTTTCTTACTTTTTCACTGGCTGCAATGGTGTCTTCAAGATCTGAGACTCTATCTTCACTTTCGTTCATATGGTTTTGCCAACTCGTGACTGAGATTTTATTTTCTTGTATATCTCTTTGAAACTCTTTCGTGCTATTTCTTTCCTATATTGCTCAGTGAGGGAATCCATCATTTTTCTGTTCTCCTCTAATTTTTTATCAATGTCTTCTTTAATATTATTTAAGTCTTTCATTATAGTTATCCTTTCTATCTCTAGTTCAGAGATTATTTTTGCTCTGTTCTCTTTACCTTTCTGAATTTGTTCCCCTACTTTAAATGCTATTTAGACATGTCTTTTTTTTTTACTTCAGGGGTTATTTTTGTTCTCATTTCCTCTATACATTTCTGCAATTGTTTTTCCACTTCAGATTCTATTAATCCGTGCATTTCTTTTCTTTATTTCAGATGTTATCTCTGATCTGAGTTGCTCTATACGTTATGGTTTTGGTACTAGGATTTGAACACAGGATCTTTACACTGAACTGCAATATATATATATATATATATATATATATATATATATATATATATATTTAATTTTAACACAGTAGGCTGTGCTTGAATTTGCCATCCTCCTACCTCTATCTCCCAACGTATTGGGATTATAGGCATATAGCCCAGGCTGGCCTCCAACTCACAACTCTCTCCTGCCTCACCCCTGAGTGCTGAGATTACAGTGGTGTACCAATAGGCTTACAAATTATTGCAAGCCAGGTGTGGTGGTGCATGCCTGTAATCCCAAACTCAGGAGGCTGAAGCAGGAGGATTGGTGCGAGTTCAAAACCAGCCTGGGCTACAAAAGTGAGCTCAAGGCCAGCCTGAACTGCACAGTGAGACCCTGTCTCAAAAAGAAAAAAAAAAGTTATTGTACTTTTCCATTCAGAAAATTTTCTTTGTTTCATTTTTATACATTCCACTTATTTGGTAAAACTTTATAGTTTTCATTTTTTAAAGGTATAATTATAATGGCATTTAAAAGTATTTTTATGATAGCAGCTTTCAAATCTTTGACAAATAATTCTAATTTCTGTGTTATCTTTTTTTAAAATTTTATTTATTATTATTTTTCTTGTTTCAGAACCTTTGTTTATTCACTCATTTTTATGGCCAGCTCAGCCCACCCTGAGGTCAGGGCTGGCGCAGCATGTGGTGCCAGGGATCAAACCGTGGTCCCTGAAGCCACCCAAGCTTTCCCAAGCAGGCGCTTTAGACCATTGAGCCATCCCGCCGGGCCCCCTTCTGTGTCATCTTGATGTTGGTGTCAACTGATGATCTTTGCTCACTAAAGTTAAGACTTTCCTGGTCTCTTGTGTGAGAAATGATTTTCTGTTGTAGCCTAGATATGTTGGATACTATATGATGAGATTTTGATAGTTATTAAAGTCTTGTATTTTGGTAGGCCTCTTCTGGCAACATGCCAACAAGGTATCATCTCATTAATGCCAAATCATGGTGAAGGTCAATCTTCCTTACTTTGCCTCCAGTGGCATATTGGCAAGGAAAGGTCCCTTGTTAGTGACGAAGGTGGAAGGATGCTTAACATCCCTACTTGAACTCTGATACCTCCTGGGTTTAAGGTAAAGGTTTCTTGTTACTCTTTTCCCTATGGCCTCAATTGACATTACATTAATTAACGCTGTAGGTCCCACTGTGCTACTGGATCTTCACAGACAGCACTGTGGCACCTTGCCAGAAGCAGTAGGGGTGTCAAAAATAATAGTCCAGCCTCCTATGTGGTCTTCACTGACACCACAGTGGTGAGGTAGGCCTCGTTACTGCGTTGAGATGAGAAATCCCTGGCTCTCTGCTCAGTGCTCTGGGACCCCATCTCAGAATGAGGGAGGAACAGGTTGGGGCACCTTGTTACAAATGGGTTAAGTATAAAATTCCAGGCTGTCTTCTAGGCCTTTATTGGTGAGTATTGAGTAGGGTGCATTTCACACTGAGGAGTTTTACTGGAGTACAACAGTTATTGTGCAAAAGTTCTCTGTCTTTCTAGACTTCCCCTTTCCTGGTCCTTTAGCTACAGAGATCAGACTTTTCCTTTGGCTTTTTATGGACTGCTTATATTAACATTCTGTGTTTCTTCTATAGCTCCAGGTTTAAGATATGTGGAGCTAAATAAATACCTAGGCAATTCGTCCTGACTTCATTCTTCCAATCTGAAGGTTAATAGTTCATCTACCTTCTTTGCATCTTTTTCAGTTTTTTTTATATTTGAATTATATAAAACATTTACCATTTCAGTGGCATTTATCAGGGGAAAAGAAAAAAATTGCTTTGAAGTATTTATTAATACTAAATGTAATGTATATTATTTTATTTATTTAATGTTTTTAGTACAGGGTCTACAGGGTCTCACTGTGCTCAGACTCCTAGTGATCCTCCTGTTCTCAGCCTCTGAAGCACTGGGATTACTGGTGTGTTCCACCATGCCCAGTTTCAATTGGTATCTCAGCATGTCCAGGGGGTGGGGCCAGCACTGGTAGACAGGGCTTATAACCCCCAGCCTCTGCTTAAGTAGCTGCTTTAGTCAACTGAGCTATCTGGCCAGCCCGTAAATGTTTATATTTTAAAATGAAGTAATTCGTACATGTTATTAGTTTGGTGTACAGACATTTAACATACTTCCTGACCCAGACAAATGACAATCCCACAGGCACTGGGAATGCTAAATGAATGATACATGGATGTGGTCCTTGGCTCCAAGGCTTTAGTAGACAGTAGGGAACACATTTTAAAATGTGTTTATTTATCTTTTCCCAATCAGATTTCACTGGTACATTTATTTATTTATTTATTTATTTATTTATTTATTTATTTATTTATTTAGAATTTTTATTTTATTTATTTATTTTTGTTGTTTCAGAACCTTTGTTTGTTTATTCACTCATTTTTATGGCCAGCTCAGCCCGCCCCAAGGGCAGGGCTAGCGCAGCATGTGGTGCCGGGGATCGAACGGCAGTCCCTGAAGCTGCCCAAGCTTCCCCAAGCAGGCACTTTAGACTACTGAGCCAACCCACCAGGCCCCCATTGGTACTTTTAGATATACTTGTGATCATATACATCATAGAGAATTTATACATTTGTACATGATTTAACTTTTTCTCATAACCTTACCCTCCAACTCCGCCTCTCGTCTCCATTTACATTTTTTTAAACAATTCTTTTTAAAAAAAATAATTTATTTATTTATTGTTTCAGAACTTTTGTTTGTTTGTTTGTTTGTTTATTTTTATGGCCAGCTCAGCCTGCCCTGAGGGCAGGACTGGCGCAGCATGTGGTGCCGGGGATCAAACCCTGGTCCCTGCAGCCGCCTGCAGGTGCTTTAGACCACTGAGCCATTCTGCTGGGCCCCATACTATTTTTTTCTTCTTTTTTCATTTTTTTCTACTTTTTGTCCCTCCTCCTTGCTTATACCCCGTATTAGTTATGCTTCTCTCTCGTTGCTGGTACAAATACCTAACACTCAAAATGAAGGAAGGAGAGGTTTATTTAGCTCACAATTACTGGAGGTTTTAGTCTATATTCAGCTGGCCCAAGGCAGAGCAGCACATGGCAGAGGGCAATGGGTGGCAGCTAAGAGCAAGAGCCAGGAAGAGAGCTAGCAGCAGCTCAAGCAGCTAACTTTTCTTCCTACCTTACATTGAAATGCAAATCACCTGCCCCAGGGGAGGTGCAGGGTCCATTCTCACCATAATCAATTACAAATTCCAGAAGCTGCCCCATGACTGCATGAGGTTTTCAGGGGACACCTATACACAGACCATAACATACCCCTCCCCCATTTAAATAGTCTTCCTATTTCACAATACTTATTTGGTCTTTATTTACACTTTCAGTTTCTCACACCAGAGAAATGATGCACATGTGTGCCCTATTTATTTCACTTAAGAGTGTGGTCTTGGGCTAGAGAGATAGCTCAGAGGTCTAAGTACCTGCCTGGCAAGTACACGGACCCAGGTTTGATCCCTGGTACTGTATGCCCCTGACCCAGAACCCTAGGCACAACATATGGGCCATCAAGACCAGGCATGGTGGTGTATGCCTGTAACCTCAGCACTGGGGAGGCTAAGACAGGAGGATTGCTATAAATTTGAGCTGTGTAGAGACCTTGTACCAAATAAATAAATTAATTAATTCAATCAATCAATTTTATAAAAAGGTCATGATCTCAATGTGCATCCATTTACCTACAAATGTCTGAAGCTTATCCTTCCTTATGGCAGAGTAGTACTCTACTGTATATAAAAATAACACATCTTTATTAATTTACCAGTTGATAGACATTTGGGCTATTTCTAAGATTTGGCTATTGTAAGTTGTGTTGCTATAAACATGATGTGCATATATTGTAGTGTTATGGTGCTTTTAGTTCTTTTGGGAAGATACTCAGAAGGGGAATAGCTGGATCAAATGGAACCTATACTCCTATTTATTCAGAGGAAATTTAATATGAGAAAAATAAGTGATGACTACTTGAGAAAGTAATAGTCATAGAAACAACAATGATGATAATTATAACTGTATCGATGATAAATGAACATCATTAGCTGCTTTTTACTTTTTCTTGTTCCTTCTTTTAAGTATTGGAGATTGGACCCAGTGTCTCACACATGCTAAATGAACCTCAGTGACATAAGAGCCTGCCTTGTAAGTGCAGGGTCATGAGTTCAATTCCTAGTACTGCCAAAATAAAAAGAAAACCTCTTTAAAAACCGACATGCTAGATGAATGCTCCACCACTGCACTATACTCCTGGCACTTTTAAATAGACTTGAACAAAATGGAGGTGGAAATGCGTAAGAACATTATTTTCCCAGCAGAGAACATTATTTTCATTCCATAGCTATGCAAATTCAAATCAAATGCCTGATTCTTCACCACAGATTTTCAGTCCAGCACAGCCTTTGGCTTCAAGCACAAACTACATGTTGAATGCACCATCTACTTCCTCCTCTAATAGTTCCCAGATTTCTTTTCAGCATTAGTCACTACCCCCAGGTAGTGTGAGCTGCAAAAGGACTGTTCTTGAAGTGCACAGAATGTCTATATTTAGCAGGCTGTCCTCCTTTCCTCCTATGACTCTTGTAGCCAACTGGGCCTCTGTTGAGCCTGGACAAGACAAAGTCAGAACTCTGACCTGAACTTTTAAGCTCCATTCTGGACCCACTGGTCCTCAAATTTCTTTATTCTCATTGTTTTCCCATGACGTGCTCAATTAGTGCCCTGAATCCTTACCCAGGCACGCAGGCAAATGGCTTTGAAGTACCGAAAGTCTATTCAAAAAAAGAACTCAAATACGAGAGCAAATTCCTTATTCCATGGTTGCCAAAAAACAAGTACTCCAAGGTCTCCCTCTGAGCTAAAAGTGGGAGGAAAGAATGCCAAGAGCCAAACTCTCCAAATAAATTACAGACTTTCCGAAATTCCTGTTATTGTGGAAAACTAACAAAAGTCTACATGAGGCAGTGGGGGAGCAAATCCAAACAAGGGCCAAGGATGAATAAGGGGAAGATGGGAGAGAGGTAAGAAAGAAAGACGTGGGTAAAGATGGTTCTAATTAAGTCTCTATTGCTCCCCAACAAAGTGCATCATTTAATAAAAGGCAAGCAGATAGGATTAAGAGACCTTATTTCTAGGCTTAGCTATCCATTTACTATACACAATGCTAAGTGGAGTAAACAGTACCATGAACTGAAAACTGTATTGTTAGAAAAAATTTTCTTCTTCTGTTTCATCTCCACATTTCCTCAGAGATCCCAGAACTTGGTGATATTTATAGTTGGGACAAATAAGGTTGGTTAGAATGACATAAATAGAGCAGGTGGTGAGTGTAAGGTGTGCAGCCGGCAGCTTAAGGCTGGAAGAGAGTATGCTAAAATAGCTGTCCACAGGCTCAGCGCTTATCAGAGGACCAAAAGCATCAGTGAACATATTTGAAAGGAGGCAGCTTAAAGCACTTGTGAGGGCAGATGAGAAATTCTAGATGGGAGAAATGAAACATTCTGGAGACTGAGCTGTCAGATTCATGACCATCCTTCTCTCCGTTGCTAACTAGGAGAGTGTTCTGCCACTGAGCTTCATTTGTTAGCTATCTCCTATGTATGACCCAGAGGAAAGTGCTGTGTAGCTGCCTATCCAGTGAATAGATAAAAACACTTTCTCTGGGAAGATAATTCCAAAATTTTTCCATGTTTGATCTTTTTTACTTTTCCCTTCCTTTATCTTTCTTGCTCTTTCCCCTCCGCTCCTCCTCTACTTCTCATCCTTTCTTCTACTTTTGTTCCCACCCCATGCTTGAGATCAAGCACAGGGTATTGTACATGCTAAAGAAGCCTTATTCTGTTCAACTGTACCTCCAGTCCTTTTTTCTCAGTTTCTACAAAACCTGTCTAAACACCATTCTAGTTCTTAGTTTCTCTAAGCCCACTTACTTTGGTAGCTATTCACCTATCATTCATTGTGCATAGAGCTATATTCCAGATTTGTAGTAATCTTTTGTTTAAAGAGTCTAAAATCACTTTCACATATTTGCCCATGTACTTGATCCTCTTAGCATTTTTGTTTTTTCTTTATTAAAATGCAGCCTTTTTTCTAGTGTAACACAACAATACATTTCCTAAACATTTAGCATTGACACCAATTCCATTTTTATATTTACACACTTTCTCTCAACACATGCTAATTTTGATGAGCTACTTACTTTAGGCAGGCAAGGAATACTGGGAATTGAGCTGATGGGTGTTTGACAGTTGAACTACTACCCCCTTTTCTGCCTCAGCCTTCTGCACATCTGTGATTACAGGTGTATACCGACATGCCTGGGCAGGCTACTTGTTTTTGAGTGTCAAAACTTTTCAAATCAAACAATATTTTAAGTCTAAAAATGTCAATTTGTTAGCCCCATATTTGGTCACTTGGCCTCCTTCTCTTGCTGCTACTATATATTTAATGCAATTCTTGCAGTAAATAATCTAGAAATCCAGTTACTACTTTTATAGGTGATCATGCTAAGACACAGAGAAACTCACCCTTAGGCACTTAGGAGTTGTCAAGTCTGAAATAGCAGCTCACCTCCTTCCTTAGTCCATTGGGGTAACTGGGCTCTCTTTAATGGCTGATGGCTCACTGATTTGGCATCCACTGGGGTTTTTTTTGTTTGTGTGTTAATCTCTCACCCACTGTTTTTTAAACAATGCTCAGTCATTTATGGTGGTAGTTAAGAAAGATAATAGATAGTTATTTGACCCAAATCTACATGTGCAAGGAGAAATTATGAATTGAAACAGTTTCTTCTAAACAGACTCGATAGCCACCAACACATTTGGATTGAAATACATTCATCTGATAGAGGGTATGGGGGAAAGGCAGACACAGACATACAAAATATAAGATGACAGAAAAACTGAAACGTTTAAAACAGAAAGAAAGATCATACTAGAAATGCAGAATGATAAAGATATAAAAGCCCAGCCAGGCGTGGTGACGCACGCCTGTAATCCCAGCACTCGGGAGGCTGAGGGGGGAGGATTGGTGAGAGTTCGAGACCAGCCTGGGCTACAAAACTGAGCTCAAGGCCAGCCTGAACTGTACAGCGAGACCTTGTCTCAAAAAGACAAAAAAAAAAAAAAAGATGTAAAAGCCCTTATGTTATTATAGGGGAATGGATAAGATGACTCCATGGATGAATTTCAAACATTTAAGGAAGAAATGATACTAATTCTACACACTCTTCTTTAGAATGTGGAATAACATTTTTCAGCCTATTCTATGAGGCTAGTGTTGTCCAAATACACAATCCAGATAAAGACATCAGAAAAAAGTACAAATGTGTCTTAAAAACACAGATTAAGGGCCTGGCAGGATGGCTCAGTGGTCTAAAGCGCCTGCTTAGGAAAGCTTGGGCGGCTGCAGGGACTGCGGTTCGATCCCCGGCACCACATGCTGCGCCAGCCCTGCCCTCAGTGCAGGCTGAGCCGGCCATAAAAATAAATAAATAAACAAACAAACAAAAGTTCTGAAACAGAAAAAAAAATTAAAATTTTTTTAAAAACACAGATTAAAAAACCCTGAACAACATTTTACAAATTGAATCCACCAATATATAAAAAGAAGAAACCATCACGGCCAACTAAGATTTATCCCAGAAATTTAAGTTTAGTTCAATTTCCAAAAATCAATCAGTGCAATATATAATCATAAACTGGTTAAAAATATATAATTATGCTGGTAGGCCCGGCAGGATTGCTCAGTGGTCTAAAGCGCTATGCTTGTAGAAGAAGTAAAAGCACTTGGCAAAATTCAATATATTCTCGAAGTAAAGCAAAACAAAACAAAATATTGAGGATCCAACATGGCTGACTAGAGGAGTCCTGTTGGAGATACTTAAGGATCACTTCCTCTTTAATCTTGTCATGATTCTTCATCTCTTCCTTAAGCTTTTGTAGAGTTGTAGTACTTTGTTTTGCTTTTCTCTCTATCTGTGCCCCATAAATCTGCTTTAAAAAAAAAGTTGAGAGACTTTGGGGGCCTTTTATTGCCTTGTTTGCTCATGTTCCTTTGTGTACATTTATTCCTCCCTTTGGAGCTGCAGATCAAAGTCTAGTAGAATGAGGTGAGACTGTAATTGATCTGAGGATCTTTTTAGTTAGATTCTATCTCTTGTTGCTACACTTGATGCTTTATTTGTCCAAAGATATTGTTCATCCCTTCAGTTATTTAAATAGTTTGGGCCCCGGGCCAGCGAGATGGCTCAGTGATCTATCTTCAATCCCAAAGTTCAACTTCCCATAGCTGCAATGTTGTCAGAACTTGCTGATAAGTTTGTGCATCTGCAAGTTGGAGAAGCTAGGAAAGACAAGGGGTCATGTGTATGCTGAGGAAGGGTTAAAGAATAGAACAGCCAAGAATGACTAAAAGAGAAAAAGAAAGAGAAGATTATAGAGGAAAATCTTCCTTTCTTTCTTTCTTTTCCTTTTTTTTTTTTTTTTTTTTTTTTTGGTCTTTTTGAGACAGGGTCTCACTATGCAGTTCAGGGTGGCCTTGAGCTCACTTTTGTAGCCCAGGCTGGTCTCAAAGTTGCACCCATCCTCTTGCCTCAGCTTCTCAAGTGCTGGGATTACAGGCGTGCGCCAGCACCCCTGGCTTTAGAGGAAAATCTTGATAGGAAATTTAAATTTAAAAGTGAGAAATGGCAATTTAAAAAAATAAGAAAGAAATATTTGCTACTAATGTTAGAATTTGGGAGGGGAAGAAATATTGTGAGAGGAGAAGAAAAAAAGTGACTTCTAAGTCAATTCAAAAAAGAGGAAAAATAATTAAGATACAATGAAAGGGCTGTCCAGAGAGCTCAGTGGACTAAAGTGTCTGCTTAGGCAGAGCACAGGAGCCATGGGTTCCATTCCTGGCGTGCCATGTCAGCCCCCCCCCAT